>OY744611.1:10876381-11068881 GCA_963556255.1 Allolobophora icterica | reverse complement strand
CGTGGGCCGTAAATTCGGTAACGGCGTGGGCACCCGCAGCTACAAGCACCGGGAATGGCAAATAACATGCCTTCAGGCGCAGCTGTTAATCCGACAGTTATTGGTGCGGTCTTGTGTGGGTAGCGCGATGGCAAGTGGAGAGCCAGAGGACTCCTTGCGACCCCTCCATGCAAGTTTAGGGGAGTGGCCATGGCAGGAATGTCCTGTTGAACCGCCCCTGGGTAGGCCTAATGGACAAAGGTTTCATGATTAGAAGATAATAATGTCTACCTACACAGTCACGTTCATCGCGTCCAGAGTAGAGTCGCTCTTTGTGCTGCAATTAGTGGCTTAGACAGTGGCTCGTTGTCTATGATTGCTCTAAACTGAAACATTACCTCTTCCAGTCTGTTTGGGCGCTTAATGATTGCCCGGTCTCAATGTGCACATCCGAACTAGTATACGAGTAGCCTCTAATTATATCTGACTACATTATAGTCAACGATACCATACATAGTTCGCTGCATAGGAATATGGATGGCATTAAGGATGGCATTATCACATTTCTTTGTATTATACTGTATTTCACTGTATTGTTTTCAGTGGTTAAATACAGCAGAACCACGTCGGATTTGAGATCTATCACCTCTGACTTGAGATCCACCACTTGAACTATGAGATCCGCCACCTAAAGGCGAAGACCTGTTATCTAAACATCTTTTGGTTACATTAAATGCATCTTCTGTCACATATTTTATGTAATCGGAATTCTGAATAGCAAGCATTGCGTAGCCTTGGCTATTGATCTGCCAGATAGGCTAAGTTTTAGATTTGCACAAATGTAGAGATCTGTCACCTCTGGATGAGCAATCACTGCTTGATTGGATGAGCAATCACTGCTTGATTGGATGAGCAATCACTGCTTAATTGGATGAGCAATCACTGCTTGATTGGATGAGCAATCACTGCTTGATTGGATGAGCAATCACTGCTTGAGTGATAATGGCAGAAACTCCGCTGCGCCAATGTCGATTGGCCTGACATTAATACTCTACGATAGCAGTTTCCTTTCCTATTCTGATATTTGCACCACTTATACGAGTAGTTCTATTGATAGCAGTAGTAGGGGTTGCTGCTGTTGTAGCAGCAGGAGTAACAGTAATAGTAGAACATAGTGGTTGTAGACTTGTAGTAGTAGTAGTAGTAGTAGTAGTAGTAGTAGTAGTAGTAGTAGTAGTAGTAGTAGTAGTAGTAGTAGTAGTAGTAGTAGTAGTAGTAGTAGTAGTAGTAGTAGTAGTAGTAGTAGTAGTAGTAGTAGTAGTAGTAGTAGTAGTAGTAGTAGTAGTAGTAGTAGTAGTAGTAGTAGTAGTAGTAGTAGTAGCAGCAGCAGCAGTAGTAATGGTAAAATCTAAGCCCACAGAAGGATCCCATCGGATAGTGATGTATAACTTATATTACCCAAAAATATCGAAAGAACAAAATTAATCATTTCTCTTTCCGATTTTATTTCTTCCTTCAGTCACTTTTAGTCCGCAGTTCTTTTATTAATAAAAGACCGGGTTGAGCCTAAGAAAATCTTCAAACTTAGGTGCCAACGAAAAATCTTTACGTCCTTGTTTTTTTAAGTAGCAACTAATGAAGATCTCGTTGGGATTTCCACTTGCTTCTTCTGTGAGCCTTCAGAATTGAACTATCGAGATTCCAACAAACCATTTGTTGCCAAGAACATTGTGTCAGAAGTCTTCTGAAATCGATTCATATATAGCCTACTTCGATGATCGACTGTGTCCTTTGCAGCATCAATCGACGATTCGACTGCCGATCAACTCAACATTCTTCGCACTGTTTGCATCGTTACTAACAGAAATAATCCTGCACTTCGATTTGGACTTTAAGAACTATGTGCCCACAGTACTCTAAAGAAAACAAAATATGCGAAATTTATAAATAAACACAATGAAAAATAAACATTAACGTCTATAGGCCTACGCAGCGCAAAGTAAATCCTAAACACTGCTGCCAAATCAACTAAGAATAATTGTATCTCATCAGAGCCACAGTTCTTAAAAATCTCACAATTCTGTCGACAATCCTAATCTTTTCTCTGACCGCTGTTTAAGGTTTTATACGAACGAAACTTCCCATGTCAAACGCATAGGCGTAGTGATACAATAAAAACACTGTGGTGTTGCGATAAGTGAAAAACTAATAATAATAATAATAATCTGTTTCTTTATTAATTCAAACCGACAAATGCAGTAAGATTACATTGAGACATGACAGTTACAATTATCAATATCTTAACTAAACACACGTTATGACAGTCATGCAAGGCGCCCGCCCGAGGAGGGTTGCGGGAATCGAACCGCGCACTGCTACTCTCCTGCTGCTCTCCAGGCCATGAGTGTTACCATTAGCCTACTCTGCCCCCTCCCCGGATATAAATAGATTCAACCGCAGAGTAAGACTGCACTTTTCATGGATCATAATTATTATCTTTCACGTTACATCAGTAGCCATATCTCAAATGCAGACAGTTCTAATGAGGTTATTTAGAAAAAGCATCGTTAAATGAAGGAAATAGCATCAAATATGAAGTCCTCCCCGAAATTCATTATCGGATGCGAGCAGCAGCATCATGGGCTCTTGTGCAGGAAAACACAAAGGAACCGATATCGAAAGTAAACGTCCGAAACGTAAAGTACGAATCTATCCATCTCGTAAAAGAGGTGAGCCTAATCAGAAACAAATAATTTTATTACTAACATTCAAATAGAAAAGTAGCGTCGATGGAAAAATTCACAAAGCTCACATGGAAAAACAATGCGGATTGCGTACCAATATTATTATTAGGCGAGGCACTTATTAAGCGCCACTATTTATTGGCCAATGATCATTCGATGGCGCTGAGCAGTTATGTGACATTGTGAAAGGACTTGAATAAATGTTTAAGACACGGAGAAATGAGCACATTTTATGATCAAGATATTTTATTTCTTTTCAAATTTGTTATTTAAAGAAGAACAGCCAAGACTGGTGAATGGAACTGATGAACAGAAAAATGTCCCGTCTAGTAGGCCTACAACGGTAAGATTGTGCACGACTTTATCTAAGTAATATCAACAAGATTAAAAGCATCATAAATACCTTGGCCACCTAGCATGAAGTGGCCGTCGACTAGGCCTAATGCCACGTACATTACGGTAATGGTGGTGTGATAACGAACTTATTAGAACCATCAGTCATAAACAAATTATTGCTTCAATTGAAATTTCTAATTCTCTTTTATCAGTAAATTTTGAATTGAAATGACGCTTTTCTTAAGAGAGGCCCTATCACTGAAGGTTCGTTCAAATACTAATAATTAAGCCGGCGTTTCATGACTTTATATATATATATATATATATATATATATATATATATATATATATATATATATATATATATATATATATATATATATATATATATATATATATATATATATATATATATTAGCCATTCGGAAACATCACAGAGACGCTGAACAATGCAATCTAATTGATCTGAATATATGCGACTTGAAATAGCTTTGACATATTTCTTAAGCTGTACTGCCCTCATAAGAAAGAACTACGCATCTGCAAAAAGTTGATTTTGAGATAAATGCAAAAAACATAAATCGCTTGCTGCCAAGTAGATCCTATGTTCATATTCATTTTTGCTTTTAACCAACATATGTAACAAAGAGCTACCATTTTTAGGGGGAAATGAATTTTAAGTATTTTTTCTCATAAATATTTTAAATGTCAGTTAATGTGTTTTTACCTAGCTTTGAAGACCGACGACATAACCCAATAATTATTAAGAACAACGCATCTGCATAAAATCGTGTTTTAGTGTGGAACAATTCAACAATTAACTCATATTTAAGATCAATTATATCAAACAACACAGGCGTAATTTGTGGGGGTACGAGGAGTCCACGTACCCCCACTATTTTTTACACGGGGTACCGTATCCCCCCACTTTTTAAACATTGCCAATCAATATTTTATTATTGAGCCTTCCCAGAGATCGAAGTCTCTGCCCTGCTTCGTGTATGTGAGAAATTGGTATTCCAACTTTTTAGACCAAAGTTACGCCTCTGGGGGTACTAGGGGTATCCGCACCCCGAATTTTTTAAACATTGCCAATCAATATTTTACTATTGAGCCTTCCCAGAAATCGCAGTCTCTGCCTTGCTTCGTGTTTGTAAGAAATTGGTACCCCACTCTCTAGACCAAAGTTACGCCCCTTGGGGTACGAGGGGTACGCGTACCCCTACTTTTTTACTGGGAGTACCGTACAACCACTTTTTAAACAATGCCAATCAATATTTTACTATTGAGTCTTCCCAGAAATCGCAGTCTCTGCCTTGCTTCGTTTGTGAGAAATTGGTACCCCACTCTCTAGACCAAAGTTACGCCCCTTGGGGTACGAGGGGTACGCGTACCCCTACTTTTTTACTGGGGGTACCCTACCCCCACTTTTTAAACAATGCCAATCAATATTTTATTATTGAGCCTTCCTTGCAATCGCAGTCTCTGCCTTGCTTCGTGTATGTAAGAAATTGGTACCCCACTTTCTAGACCAAAGTTACGCCCCTTGGGGTACGCGTACTTCTACTTTTTTACTGGGGGTACCGTACCCCTACTTTTTAAACAATGCCAATCAATATTTTGTTATTGAGGCTTCCCAGAAATCGCACTCTCTGCCTTGCTTCGTGTATGCAAGAAATTGGTACCCCACTTTTTAGACCAAAGTTACGCCCCTTAGGGTACGAGGGGTACGCGTACCCCCTCTTTTTTTACTGAGGGTACCGTACCCCCTACTTTTTAAACCATGCCAATCAATATTTTATTATTGAGCCTTCCCACATATCGCAGTCTCTGCCTTGCTTTGTGTATACATGTAAGAAATTGGTACTTCCAATTTGCAGACCAAAGTTATGCCCCTGTCAACCATAATTTTAAAGATATGAAACCAGTTATACACAGCTTCAAAAACATTGATTTCGCTTATATTTGATCATATCCGACTATCAAAACAGTCTGGGATAGTGAACATGTCACAGGACAGATGAAGAAGAACCACACTTGCTAATCAGACGCATCCCAAACCCTCCGTATTTAGGCCTATACTCTCCACACATTTTATCATATCGTCTTTCTGACACTTTCAGGTTAAATCATAAAAACGTCAACCGTGTAAGCCTACAAAACAATCTGGGTCTACCCGAATCCCCGAAACCAGATCCAATGTCGAAATGCAAAATTGATCGAATTACCGAAAACAATATTGTGCAAAGCGCTCGAATCCTGAAAACCAGTAGGCCTATGGATTAGCCGGCCAATATCCTGAATTTAGTATATTCGAAAATGTCTCTAAAAGTTAGATTTGCCCAAATAACTTTGTTGTTACTTGGAAAATAGGTTTTATGCACCCAAAACAATCATGCGTAGTCACAAACAAAGCCATGATAAATCATTCAAAAACGTTTAAAACTTTGAAATTACTATATTCATTGTTGCTCAATTTTCACTTAATCTCACGGCGTGATGAATAATGAAAACCATCAAGACGGATTAAAATCACAGTCTTAAAAATAATTAATTATCGCTCAGATTCGTAAACTTAAACGTAAACATTGTCTGGAAGTAGTTACTGCGCATGCGCGTGGACACGGATCTGCAGATAACGCTCTGTGTTACTAGCAAGAAACCACGCATGTCAGATGCGTGGTTCTTACTTAGTATTTGGTACGAAGTGTGCAGATACGTTGGATTAACAAACGCTAGTTCTCTATGATCGCATCAAGATAGGAGGTTCTTACTTCCTACCAAGGTGTAAGACCACTAATACATGCAGAAACTGCATCTAACTCAAAACGGCCAAATTTGCAGTTACGTGGTTCTTTCTTATGAGGGCAGTGTAGGCTATATTGGAAAATGGTGCGTACTGTATTTTTAATCGAAGTCTGTTCCAGCGAAACGGTCCAGGGCACGAGAAAGCGTCGCGTGCCCCCATCGTCGTAAGGGAGCACGGAACCATCATATCCCCACAGGCCGATGAACGAAGCTATCGTCGACCAGGCTGGCTGGAGAGAGGAACGCAGAGCTATCTGCTGTATTCTGGATGCGCATCAATTATCGAAGCTCTTCCCAAGAGGAGAATCTTGAATTTAACCTTGTCCTCAACTGGAAGCCAGTGCAACGTCTCCCCAATAACTAAAACGTTGCTACAACCAAAAACTTTGACTGAGATTGGCAGTCTCATATTTTTATTCTCCGAAAATGTCTTAATTTCTCTCTATCTCTTTCTCTGTCTCTCCCTATATCCTCTCTATCAGTATTTTTGGCGTTTTATTTTCTCTATCAGTATTAATGCTGGCGCGACTGATTTTCTCCATTTCTGAATAATTTCATGTAGGTGACTTTAATATGCATGCTGATGAGGCTAACCATTAATCAGTCAATATGCAAAAGATTTCAAACCCTACAGGACAATGAGCATGGAAATAATCATTCAACTTTCATACATAAACAGATCACAGAAACCACTATTGATTGTGGATTGGATGAGCTACCAGTAGGCCTATAATTTAAGACGCCAAGCCTGCCAAGGATAAATAATAGCGGTGATGTCTGGTAAAAAATCAGGTCGAATTAGGAGTAGACTTGAGTCACTTGACTGAAACTCATAAGATTAATTTGAAATGGAAGAATGAACAGGGGAGAGCTTCTTTCAACAGCACCAAAAACATGGCCATAGAACTGACATAAATTATTTAGGAAACAGAAAGGTTAATTAGAGCCGAAGTTAGTTTGAATGACAGCACAATGCCAATGGATATCACCAACTTTAGAACGAAATTGAAGATTTGGCTACTGGGTATATCTTGTAAATTAGAGTGGTTTAAAGTCTTCTGCGTGATAATGCTGATGCTGATGATAATGAATGACGATTTATACAGCGCTGTAACACGACACATGCCGCTACAAGGGCGCTTTGACAAGTTCAATACGGCTCAGTATAAGCCAGATTGAAGTAGTGTGTCTTGAGTCTAGTCTTAAATGAATCCAATGCAGTTGCAGAACTTACTGAGGTTGGAATATTGTTCCAACATCTAGGTTCTGCGACGGAGAACGCACGATCTCCGAAGCAGGTCTTAGCTTTTCTGACTTTCAGATCACCCTTCGCCGATGATCGCAAGGAAGGTCCAGATCTAGACGAAGCCATTTCTCTGCAGTATATTCTGAGGTACTCGGGAGCCATGCCGTGGAGTGACTTGTACACCAACTGGGCGAGTTTCAACCAGTTGAAATCCACGATATGCTAAAATACTTCACTTGGTGTCCCTAATCAAATTCTACATAATCAACCCTTCACATCCAGTACTGTTTACCACTGGAAATGTTGCATAGGCTAGTCTTGTATTTCAGTTGTACAATCTTCCACTGGAGATGTTGGACATTATCTTACAAAAGTCTTATCTGCATTGGAGTTTGAATTCATCAGAAAAGCAGAGAGATGAAGAAGTTATCAGATCTCTCATATCAGTCGACATTTGCTTCAATCGAAGAATTACCAGAAAACGATTCAAGAAGGCAATCGGGCGCTATCTCGAAGGTGAGGAACATTTCAAGCATTACTATCTAACCTCGACAACAAAACTGTAAACATCCAAGGTGCCACTGTCGTAACCGATGTTTAGTTAGTCATCCTAACACTTGACACAGCGCATTTTGAGTCCATAACAAAAGTGTCGTCATCCCGGCCCATCCGAATCCTAAATAATATTAAAGACTTCAGAAGAAAATGTGCGTCAGTAAGGGAACGATACTCAATTAACTAGAAGAGTCATCAATAGTGCACGCCAAAGCACGCACGCCAAAGCACGCACGCCAAAGCACGCTCCTGACTAACAACCTTGAAGGGGCGCTATGTAAAACCTCTGTAATAACACGCGTAACAAGTTAAGAGTTGCAGAGTTATTCAACCAAATTGCATTGACGTTGCGAATGACGATGGCCGATGATATTCGTCGTACACGATAGAACTACCCTCCAGCAATTCCTCGTAGATGGTAGAAACTGTGCATCCTGAAATCATTGAGCAGGAGAGGAATTCATCGCAGGTCACAAAACGTACCTTCGGTAATTGACCGTCGACTCTATTCGGAAGAGTGGAAGACTTACTGTCGTTCTATCATCGATTCCAAGATTTTGGAGTCACAGCATTAAGGATTGCATTTACCCAAACAACAGAAATAAGTTTTTAAAAATCACCAGCTCTTCTGATCGGCTGAAGTTTTCTTTCATCGAAAAATAACCAGACGATGAGTTTGTTTTCAAAAATTTCTGTGTGTGTCGACCTACCTTGGTGTTTGCCCATGTGGGTGTGGCTGGGGAGCTGCTAGTTTATCTCGCCAAGTGGTGGAGTCTGCGATGCTGGCTTCAAACCGAAAATATCATTCCTACTCCTTTGTCAAACACAATCATCCGGTACAGAAGTTTCTCATTTACTTCGGGCAAAAAGGTTTTACGGTGGCGACATCTTGTAATGCAGCAGAGCTCTATTATCGGTGAAACATAATTACATTGTTGGTCTTTTCAGATTTTTATGAGAAAGCCAAGAAAAGATCTGCAGTCATTAGAAACAACCAAAATTATCTGCTGAAAAACATTGAACCGAATGACGAGTTCATCGATTCACTGTTTTCTCTCAACTGCATAACTGAAGAACAACGTCACTTCATTCAACGACAACATTCAGAACGAGATAAGAACGCGGAACTGTTGCGCGTTGTGAGATCTTTCGACGACAAAACATTTTCAAATTTCGTCAACTGTCTTCGCCGAACGAACCAAACGGATGTGGCAAGGATCATCGAAAACGGAGGAGGTTCACAAAACAAATTCTACATAGAAGCTTATGAATGATATTTTTATTTCGTAATTATAATACACATAAATATTATATATGTTGGATTACATCAAGATCATTGCGTGACATTGAGGTAGCCTAACTCTGTGTATAATCAATTATGCCCTGTCGTGTTTGATATTAGTTAACTTATAATTTATTATAACAACTCCATATTAGTATTCTTAATTTGTAGAAAGGTTTCATGCTAGGGGCCTACTGGCGTTATGATCAAATTGATGTAAAAATAGGTTATAATAGGACACTTTCAGGATTCTGTGTAGAATCGTCATATAACCATTCTTCCACATTGTCATGACCATTAGAAGAAAAGGAAATTCCCAGTACAATACGAGTACATAGTTGAGGTTGAAGCAAAACTAAGGTGGGGCATAATGCGTTATCACAATGTAGGCCTAGCACTAACTCACACTAGCGATCTCCATCCTCTTCCCAGGTCTTTGTGTCAATCATTCGGAGAAACTATTGTGGTTTAGTCAGGGCTGTAGTGGTAAAATTTGAGGTGAGTATCCGGTGAGCAGCGGCGTCACTATAGGGCTGGTGTGACCTTTTTTAGGAATTCCTCTCAGAAAAATTTCAGACTTTTTACCAATTCTCTGACAATTTTCTTACTTTTTACGATTTCGTCTCTGAAAAAGTTGATGACCTTTTTTTTAGTCATTCGCCCTAAAACCTTTCAAAACCTCTCTTTTTTCTCAAAATTTCATTGCTCAGAGGTAAGAATATACGCTGTATACCCGCTTATACCCTCGTCTCGAGCGCTGAGTATACGCTCTCAAATTTCTCTAGAGGTGAGTATACGCTGTATATACGCTGTATACCCGCGTATACCCTCGACTACAGCCCTGGGTTTAGTGCCTTTTGCACGCAGAAGTACGCTACCATGTGCTTTGCCCATCATTTTCTCTTTCTATTAACGCATTGTGCTCAGTTGAAAGCTTGTCTATTCTGGCACTTGGGCTTTTGAGGAGAATTTATAAATTCGTATGTAATAAATACCTTATGTGTAATAATATTTGCTCCGCTAAGCATTTTCATATTTTAATGATAATTTCCAATTTCAGATTTCGTAATCGACAGTAATTGTCCAAATGTCAAGAGGTTTAATGAGACTAAGCTAAGAATATCCGCTCAGTTCTTGACTTGATGAAGTAATAAAACTGCAGTTAAGTAGACTAACACATATGAAATTAGTTTTACGTTCATTTCCCTTTTTCTACTTGTAGTCGCATTAAAAGTCAAAGTTAAGACTTGTGGCACAACATGTACAACGTGTATGAACTCAGAGCTACTTCATCAAGGAATCAACGACCTTCGAAATGAAACCAAACTAAGATCAGGTCAAACTGATAAACTGATCAGTCAACTGAATGAGAACGGCATAGAAATCCTCAACTCTCAAATGGAAAGAAAGCGTGTGTTCCTTTGGATCTGGTGTCATTCACAGGCAGCCTTCCAATATATTCAGAAGCTTTACAAATCGAATCATTTAACGAATATCCTATTTGATCTTGCAAATATTCGACCATCCACTTCTGAAATCATCCAATCGAAAGTGATCAACATTGATAGAAATCAATTCAAGAAAACAGTTGGCAAGTTCTTAGGAACACACTCATCATAAAGGAAACTTAAAACATAATAATATAATCAACACATACAGCTTAGATGAATTAATAACTAAGACAGCGTTAGTAAAAAAATCAGCAGGATGTTGAAATGATAAGAAAGGTTGTTAATTTTTTGTTCGAGTAAAATTAAATGAAAATAGATTTATGGAAGAAAGGCCAGACAAATGTCTGCTATTATAGAGAAAAACTTTGCCTACTGGGAGGTTAAAGAAGACGCTAAATTACTGCCAAACTATTTAAATGTTCGTGAAACCTATGACATGCGTAGAAACTTGTATGAGAAAGTGGATGAAAAAATATCAAGGGAAAGTGGAAAAGGGAGAAAGTGAGCAAATTTTTACAGCTAGATGAAAACAGCCAGTAAAACGGAGGCAGTTACAGATGAGAAGCGAGCGAGTTAGGCACGGCAGTTAGAGATTAAAAACGAATCAGATCAACTAACGAATACCGTAACTGATACTTAGCAAATGAGATTAACAGGCAGAGGCAGGTGAACAGCAAGTGACATCCAGTTACAGAGGGACAGCGAGTAAGATCAGTTAGCAGGAAGTTAAATAAAAAAAATTTAAAGAAACATACAATAATAGATTCAATGAACAAAGTCATCAAATGTGCTTAACACTGTTTCTAATAATATAGTCCTAATAGAAGCGATAATAAATGAGTAAATAATTAGGCCTACACATATAATTTTTGTTTTAATTTTAGTCGTGAGTTTGAGGCAACGAGTAAACAAACAGTAATCATATTTGCAAACTACATAATTATAATAGAAGCAATAATTTGACAAAGAAATCTATGATTAAAGCCAAAGTATTATAACTATAATAAACAACAATAATATCAATATGCCGACAATACAAATTTTAAAAAATAATTTAGAAAGTAATAAATAAAATAAAAATATGTTACTAACAGTCACTTATTAGTATATTAATAGCAATTTTTTTTGTTTTAGTTGCGTGTCCCATTTCCGTCAACTTCACTAAAAGAATCGAAGTTGATAGCAAAGAAAGAGTGTTGGGAGTGACTAAACTGCGAACTGAAATCTATGTCCTCTGTCGTTCACATTCTTCTCCAACTGTAATTCGTGTTTTTGAGGATCGAAATGCATTTAATCTTCAGATGAAAATCGAAATTAAAGAAATTAAATCTTCCATTGACATTGGATCCAGTGAGAAGGAAAATTGTCTCTACGTCGGTGACTGTTTAGAGAACTGCATCTGGAAAATTACAAGAGAAACAGGTGACCAATGCAAAATCATCAAATGGTTGACCATTGATTATGAGCCATTGACTCTGTCTGTGTCCACTAATGGTCAATTGCTGATGGTCAGTGGGTCATCATCCATTCTGATGATCTACGGATCAGACGCTGAACTAATTCGAGCCGTTAAGCTACCAGGATACATCGAGTATCCTCGTCGTGCAGTGGAAACATCCATCGGAAATTTCATCATCATTCACGACTGGATTAAAAAGGAGAAGATTGATAGTTGGTCAAGTGAAAGAAAGTGGGGCGTAAGTGAAGTGACCAGAGATGGACAGATGGTCATCCGTCGTTTTATTCCTTCAAATGAAACACAAAAACTAAAAAATCCTGAATATCTCTCACTCGATTCAGACGATCGAGTGTTTGTGGCTGACTATGGGAATGATCGAGTGATTCTCTTGGATTGCAATCTTACATGGAATCGAATTCTTTGCCCAGCAAAAGAAGAAGTGGAAGAAGACGAAGAAGCAGAAAAAATGTTGATGCAAATGCCATGGAGTTTGTATTACGACGAAGAAAAGAAACAGTTGATAGTTGGAGGTTATCTGAATTTAGGTCCAGGAATTAAAGTTTACACTATTAGTCGAAAATAAACTAACTGACAAAGGAATAATGTGTTCCGATTTATCCGATCAATCTATTAATATCCGTAAATATAGTTCAATAAACCATCTTATAGGCCTACAGCGTTCTGTCGGTAAGTAAGAAGGTATCAGTTGAACATGAAATTTTGGATAGTTTTCTTTAAAGCAGCCAATGAATAATTTTTTATTCACTCGATATAAATTGTTATTTAAAACACGTAGGCCTATTAGTTTGGTTAGTTGTTATTATTTCTATATTTATGATGATTTATATATAAATACGTCATAATGTCTCGCGAATTGTGTTGATTGATTGAATCTGACGGAGTTTAATTAATTAATTAAAGCTACAATTCTTCTCATATCCAGTGAGGATAGGCCGACTCTGGACACACCGGAAATATTTCCGCACTGAACAATAATCTGTGGCCCAGCAGAGAGGAGAAGACCAAGTGATCCAGACAGCGTCGACCGATTAGCAGCGGCACATATATCTAATAAGAAGCCCAATTCGTACTCGATAGCTATAGTGATATACCTTAGCAAGATTAAGGAGACAGGTCGGAAAAAAGCACCATATTTTTTCCACGTGATCTGCATTGTTAACACTATATTTTTGATAGGATCCACGTGATCAAGACAATGGATCAAGAGTTATGACGTAAACATGTCGGCCGACAGACATTTTCGCCGATTCCAGGAGATAGTCGGGTCAATATACGATTTAAAAACCCACCTAACCCCAAAAAATTGATACAAAAGGTTTCTCAGTTGATTTTGTTACCATTTGGCATGCTTATTAACATAGTAAAAGTCTACTCTATTCTGACCATTCGAAAATGGTGAATTTCAAGATGGCGTTCAAGATGGCTGCCCGGAGCTAAAATTGTCTATATCTCAAGCACTATTCAACCTAGAAAGGTGGCTTTGGTGTCTAACCGTAGGGTTTATTGCTCCACGTTCAGTTAAAATATAACTTTAATCACTTAATCAGTTACTGGCATGGTAGTATGTCCAAAATGTTCTCCATGCGAGAAGCGAAAGTGAAGAAGAAATTGGGACACCCACTTTTTAGGCCAAAGTTACGCCTCTGTGCTCACGCAATGTTACTTTAAAATCAATAAAATAGGCCTATGAGAAATAAGCAAACTAATAAGTGTTCGTAAACATAAGTCCATGCGGAGTGCGCAAAACAAGGTCTCAACTTTTGAGTCAAAGTTGTCTAATAAATTTTCTCTAAGTGCAGACTGTTTAGGATTTTGCGCAACGGAATTTTCTATGTCAAACGTGCAGGCATAGCGATGTACTACAAAGATATGTGGTTTGATGATCAAAGAAAGTTTTAGCTAAAAATAGACGCCAATCATTTTCTGTTCTGGTTTTTGACGCAACCACGTGGTTAGATTTTGTACGTATTCATGAATCATGAGACAGATGCTTTATGTTTTATCAGTAGCCATTTCTCATATGCGGCAAGAGTTGTTAGAAGCATCGTTTATTAAAACAAATAGTAGGCTTATCAAACGGACCTCCTCAGGTCATTTTCTGTACATACGAACATTATGGACGCTTCTGCAGGAAATCACGAGCGAACGGATAAACGTCTGCAGAATCGCAGACTGCTACATGCTGCAGCTCTGAAAAGAGGTAAGAGGAAAGAAATAACGTTATTAGGCCCTGCTAGCACTCAAAATAACATAAAATTTAACAACAGGCAATGTTAAGTTTTAGTAAATGCGTGAAGGCTTATATAATTACAATTTAGACCAGTGCCTTAGTCTATTGAAGCACATCACCGAAGACAATCGCCGGTAGGCTTTTCCGAACCATGAAGTCGTCTTTAAGACTTATAATACGCCTACTTCATCAGTTCTTTTGTTAGCCGGTACACGACATGAAGCAGAAAGCAGATCGACTGTTCATCATTGTTATCAGTCGTTCTCTTGTCTCCAGGCTGTATGTATTGTATTGTATTGTATTGAAACATTTATAAAGCGCCCCTAGTAGGGTGAACCGTTCAGAGGCGCTCCCAGTGCGCAAGGCCGTGAGAAAAGAAATAAGTCTTGAGGAAAGCAAAAGAAGATGAGGGGTTACTTATTAAAATTTGAGAGCGAGTAGAAGGAGACAGTGTATTCCAGAGAGATGGACCAATTGAGGCAAAAGATCGGGACTGAGCCATAGCTGTTCTAGTATGAGGAACTGAGAGATCAAATCTCTCTGAGGAGCGAAGTGGACGATGCGAGGAGACAGAAAGAGGCCGGTGAATTACATCAATTAAATATTTGGGGGCGAGACCCCGCTGTGTCTTTGACACCAGAATAAGGATTTTGAACTTAATACGTGCATAGAGAGGAAGCCAGTGCAGTTTCTCAAACATGAAGGATGAAATGCGTGAGTAGCGTGGCAGACGGGCAATTAATCTCGCAGCTGCATTTAGGACTGACTGCAGAGGCATGAGACGGACCTTAGGAAGACCGATTAGAAGCGAATTGCAGTAGTCAATTCTGGAGCAAATGAAAGCATGGACCAGCGTTGTGAAAACAGAGGAAGAGACAGATCGTCGAACAGCCCTGAGACGCCTTAAATGGAAGTAGGAAACACGTGTGAGGTTAGAGATGTGATCTTTGAAGGAGAGAGAGCTATCAAACGTAACACCTAGGTCACGTACACTTGATGAAAAGGAGTAGTGAGGGAAGATTTCCAAGAGGAGGGCGAAATCAATCTTCAGCAACTGTTGAGGGGAGCCAAACCAAATGAACTGAGTTTTGGAGGCATTAAGACAGAGACGATTTGAGGACATCCAGGAATGGAGAGACTTAGATAGAGACTCAATACGCTCAACTAAGTGCAATTGAGATAAAGGAGACCCATGGACAAATGATTGCACATCATCTGCAAAGAGATGACCAGTAGCTCCCGAGAGTGGGAAAAGAGAAGGAATTTCAGCCCTGTAGAGAATAAAGAGTAGAGGACCAAGTAGAGGACCAAGTACAGAGAACAACGTTCTCCTGGCAGGACTCTGCCTTCACAGTCTGGTCCTTCTGACCGGTCTCTTTCGACTCCTAAAAGGTCATGGTGCCCTTACATGGTCCTATCTGACATGGCCACGTACGAAGCGACCAAACAACCATAGTCTTCTTGTGATCATCATCTCCGTGAGTACTTTGGGTGACGGTGTAGCACTGTGGAGTGTGGAAACAATGCTAAGAATCACAATGATGCTAAACAACGTCCATGACTTGGCACTTGCAGGAATACCAGGCAATCCGGGAAAACTCTTCCAGTATTTGTTGACGACAGTTTGGAAGATCAACTGTAAATCGGTTCTCAGGCTTGCTGTGTTCGTGGCAACTCTTGAGAAAAGATGTTCTAAGCCAGATATCTCGCATCTGATTGTATCTATAGGCCTACAAGCATGCAAACAAGTGTTTCATTTCTGCCTCTGCCTTATAGAAGCAGTAGAGTCTAGGACCATAATATGAGTATTTCAGGTATAAGAATGACTTTGAGATTTTCTTATGCGCCTATTTGCTGGGTAATTGGATGTTGTCGTGCTTGTTTAATACCATCCAAATCCATTATATCTTGACTTTATCAGCAACGGAAAGCTGCGCGATTGTGCTACACTGGAACTGAATACTTTTATGAAAACTGTTCTAACTACTTCTCAATAGCGTCTCGTCTTATAGACGAGTCGCCATTTGTGTCATTTTGGACTTAATACCATGATGTTTCCTGGACATTTTCGATGTTCTAAATCGCGAAAAGACGCCTATACCCGGTATCGAGGACCCCGGGTATCATAAGGCGAAGCCTTCGCCTTATGATACCCGGGGTCCTCGACCCGGTATATAAGATGGATGAACTGCAGCGTACGACGCGCTTACGTGACCGGCTGCTTAGCCTGCGTACACTTGGTCCAAAGTCCAACCGTACACATCCAAGCGATAACAGCGGGCTTACAGTGGAGCTCACTTGATACACGCAAAACCTGGCTGTCTGACGGCACATCCATCTCTAGCAGTATCGTTTTAGGGGGAGGCGACTCAAACATGTACGAGGCATCCAACACTAGCACTGCCTCTGTTCAGGCCGACCGGCTGGTCGATCGACCGAATGGGCGGCCGGTCGATATATTATTATAATTATGGGCATATGTCTATATCTACCTAATACCTACATAGGCATATATACTACCAATACACCTGCCAAGTACATACACACCGCTCTGTCTACGTAATACTTACCTACCTCCTTCCTACCTGCCTACACTTAGAACTTAGTCACCAGATGGACAAACATCCATCTCTACCTACCACGTCCCCACCCAATACTAACAAACTTATTGAACACAAAACAAACCTTCTTTACAACCTAATATCTACCTACCTGTCTACAAATCTAAAAAACTTTGGACAAGTGGTTTTCAATCGGGTTTCCGCGGAACCCAAAGGTTTCGCGGGCGTCGGCCAGAGGTTCCGCCGCACTTCAACATAAAATTTAAAAACCACGAACTGAATTCACAAAAGGATCATCAATTAGTATAATTCTCTACATCTTTCAATCATTCTTGCTTGACACAATCCTATGTTAAAATAATAAATATTATTACGTGAATGTTTTTTTGCTTTTATAGCCTACTAGCTGGATTACCCGGCGTTGCCCGGGGTTATAAGTTTCACACCACCACCACCACCACCACCACCACCACCACCACCACCACCACCACCACCACCACCACCACCACCACCACCACCACCACCACCACCACCACAACAACAACAACAACAACAACAACAACGACTGCTTGGCAATCTTGGCAGTCGCCCTCTGTCTTGGAGGCCTTTGTGGCGTCTGGCGACCTGTGGCGGAGACTGCTTCGCAGTCTTGTAGACGCCTTCTGGCATCTAGCGACCTCTGCCGTGGACTGACTGCTTCGCAGTCGCCCTCTGGCGGCGACTGCTTCGCAGTCTTGGAGGCCCTTGTGGCGTCTGGCGACGTCTGGCGGAGACTGCTTCGCAGTCTTGTAGACGCCTTCTGGCGTCTAGCGACCTCTGTCGTGGAGTGACTGCTTCGCAGTCGCCCTCTGGCGGCGACTGCTTCGCAGTCTTGGAGGCCCTTGTGGCGTCTGGCGACCTGTGGGGGAGACTGCTTCGCAGTCTCCCGTGGACTGACTGCTTCGCAGTCGAAGTGGGTGAACCGGGCGTTGGCGTGTTAAAGAAAACGCCAGAAATCTAGCCCTCACTGCCGGTCTGTAGTCGGCCTCGCCCTTAGTAAAGGAGACTGGTTGTTTGATATACTGTAAATAATTTAGATCTTTGTCTTTGAACATACATGTGTTAAAATTTTGCTGTAAAACGATGAATATACTTCGAATCGATCGCCATTAAATTTTGTGCGAAAGTAAACAACTTATGCGCATTATTAATGACGTTGGGGAATACCGGCGCCATAAATAGAACCGCGGTGTCGTTATGTGCATTATTAATGACGTTGGGGAATACCGGCGCTATAAATAGAACCGCTTCACAGTGGAATAGGCGAGCTTGCGCGTGATTTACGGTCGGGTGGGTAGAGTTTTGGGGCATTTTCACCATGGTAGGGGTGAAAAGGGGGACGCGAACCCCTCCACTGGGTGTCCGAAGCCGAGGCCGACACAGTAGTGAAGGTTTCGAGTGAAAAGGTGCAAAATTGTAGAAGTTAAGCCCGGTCAAACAGACAGACAGACACACACACACACAGAATTCTCGCTTTATTAATATAGATGTCGTCGTCGTTATACGACATATGGCCTTATGAATGAGTCTACTCATGACTTGTAATTTGGAAGAGGCATGCATTAATGGGAATCTAGATAGGCCTACGTTTCCAAATGTTGTTCAGATAAAGTACCAAGCAATTTTATCGTTGATTTTGAACTATTTGGACGCTCCGTTCAACAGTCCCAACGATTATTTTCGACCAATGTCTGTTGAGCAGTAGCCTAGGCCTAAACTGGGTTAGAAAGTAGAAACCCATCTATAGGAATTAATTCTTCTTTGGGTCAGTTCACTTTGAAAGAGAACTCGCTGAAATCGCGACTGATGGAACGCTCAAATTGACGCATGCAGAGCTGGACATTGATTCATTTTGGATACTGGTCGAACAGGAATATCATGCATCTATTGCTCAGAAAGATTTGCGAAATTTTAATGCACTTTTCGACTAATTACCTATGAGAGTTCAGATTTTCTCCCATTACCACCATTAAAAAAGCGAGAACGACTATTGTCTGTTGCGGACGATTTATCACGGGTGTGTTTCTCTACGATTCGTCAATGAATTAAACTGTTACGCCGAAGCAATCAGACACAAATTTTGCACTAAACTTGATGAAAGTTACTTTTAGCATTTTACAACAATGTCTTAATATTCTATCCATCTGTCTGAAACAGTTACTGGCGAAATACAATAAAATGCTGTTGTTCACTAACATCCTTTTTGTGCACTACACTTGAGTGCAAAGTATGTAGGCCTATATGCAATAATGATATCATAGCCTGTACCAGAAGTGCAAATAAATGATACTCAAAGTTTAAAATTCTAAGACATATATTATCCCAATTTGCAAGTTACAATTACATTCATTTCTTGAATATTGACGGGTGAAATGCGCTGGGTTCTGTCAGCAAAAGAGTGCTTTGTGTAGGCCTAAGGTTCCGTCACTACAAAAGGACTTGGACTAGCACCAAGGGGGGCAATAGATTTGACAAATGACACAGGGCAATGGAGATCATTTATTCGTACCCATCGCCGCCAAATGGCTGGCGTCAGGAACTGATGGTGATGATGATTTGTTGACGACAGTTTGGAAGATCAACTGTGAATCGGTTCTTATGTTTGCTGAGTTCGTGCCAACTCTTGAGATAAGATGTTCTGAGCCCGGTGTCTCGCATCTGATTGTATCTATAGGCCTACAAGCATGCAAACAAGTGTTCCACCTTTGCCTTTGCCTTAATAGAAGCAGTAGAGTCGAGGTCGGTATATAATATGAGTATTTCAGGCTGAGCATGACTTCGAAATTTTCTTATGCGCCTATTTGCTGGGTAATTGAATGTTGACGTAATTGTTTAATACCATCCTTAGTCCTTCTCTTGATTTTATCAACAACGAACGGAAAGCGTATGTCGAACATTCAAACAAGGCTGAGAGATTGTGCTAGGCCGGAACTTTGACTGAATGCTTTTATGAAAACTGTTCTAACTGGTTTTGTTTAAATCTCAGCCTACTGGGGCACATTGTGCCTTCCCGTGCATAAGACCGCAGTCTTTTGGTTTTATGGATAGCTGATTAGGAAGCATCCTTTCAAGAGATGCTATGCAAATGATCGTTCTGTTCTTTGTCTTCGTCTTACTAATTCATCAGCCGAAAATTGGGAATTTTTTGCATTTTACGTGTGTTTTTCACATCTGTAGGCCCTATAAAAAGGGCCTATATGCTTGAGAATTTTGCTTTTTCTCGGCTGATTTAGGTGCAAAATTAAGGAACAATGTTTAAATATGGGATCTCATACTTTTTGCTGTTGGTTATCAGTAGGGCCCATGCAAGTAATTGCTTTTTGAATATCCGTTTACGCAGGATATTGAGTGATTTTCATGTACCTACGAAGTAGCCCTAAGTCTACCTCAGTGAACGATGTAGCAAACTAAGTGTTCGAAAACGGAGAAACAATCCGAACGCAGTTAAGATGAGAAGCATTTAAAACATGTTTAAAATATTTTGATTAGAAAAAGAACAAAGAGAACTACGAAGACTGCCGAAAAGAACAGATGAACAAAATAAAGATCCGTCTAGTACAACGGTACAACTACTTTCTGTAAATTTATACTAAAACAACGTGTTTTACAACTTCGTAGCCACTTTCAATATTATTGCGTAAATTTCTTTAAGGCCACCAGGTTGAAACCCTCCAAGTATGCAAAGCATACCAGCGATTGAGTCTTCCTATATTTTCCAACAAACGTTGATCACCACTGCATGTAGAAAGAATGATCTCGAGTAACAAATATTGAAAGTCTTCTTGGACCATAGCAGTATACCAACTACAGCTCATTGATCTGCAAATGACTATAGTGCTCAGAATTCATTCATGTGATCTATGACTTTATTCAGCCATATAAAATAACTACCACAAAGACTTCATCTCAAAACGAGTACGGCTACGAATTCATCTAATTCATCAAAAAATTTAAACATAATTATTTTAATTAGGCCTATATTATCTTGGTTCTAGGAATTTAGGACAATCGCTCATAGGACGGTCGCTCATAGGACGGTCGCTCATAGGACTATCGCTCATAGGGACGATCGCTCATAGGGACTATCGCTCATAGGGACGATCGCACATAGGACGATCGCTCATAGGACGATCGCCCATAGGACGATTGCTCATAGGACTATCGCTCATAGGGACGATCGCTCATAGGGACGATCGCTCAAATGACTTCACAAATATTTCTGATATGTCCCTACTTTGATGTGCCTATACTTCAAAACTATCTACTAGTTAATAGGAAGTTAATTGCACGCGTCCCTACTTTTATTCTTATATGTATGTATGGTCTGTATGAGCGATAGTCCTATGAGGACTATATATATATATATATATATATATATATATATATATATATATATATATATATATATATATATATATATATATATATATATATATCTTAGTCAATGTATATCACAGATTTTAAATGCAATTTGGAAGATATGGCTACTGGATATATCTTGTAAACTGCAGTAGTCTTAGGCACCGGTATGCTAATTTACACCATCTTGGGCTTACATTCATTTGGTTCTCTTAATCAAATTCTAAAATTAATTGTAATGTCTAATATAGTCTGCCAGTGTAAATGTTGCATCACATCTTGTATTTCAGTTGTACGATCTTCCGCTGGAGATGTTGGACATTATCTTACAAAAGTCCTATCTGCATTGGAGTTTGAATTCATCAGAAAAGCAGAGAGACGCAGAAGTTATCAGATCTCTCATATCAGTCGACATTTGCTTCAGTCGAAGAATTACCAGACAACGGTTCAAAAAGGCAATCTTGCGTTATCTGAAAGGTGAGATGTCTTCGAATCCTTACCGGCCAACTTATAAACCTCGACCACAAGCGATAGTTTTCATAAAATAATGTAATATAGTCTGCAAAGTTCAGATTACTGTACTATTATCATAACTCATTTGATTAGTTAGTTATGCCGACCCTTGATAGGCCTACTACGCCTTTTGTGCACTACACAAAACGCCGCCTTCACTAGCATTTAAATTGTATTGAATTAATTAAAACAAAATCTCATCAGTAAGCGAACAATGCTCAGCCAAACCCTGGATGTGGGCGCACACGTCAGTTAATGCCCAGGAATACACGGTAACAGTGCAACCGGAGCTGAAGGGCTAGGCTACTTCGTCGCCTTCAGTATTGCATGTATTCAAACAACAGAAAATAATACGAAGATGTCGTGAGATCTTGTGATTAATCGATAGTTTTATCGAAGTATTACCAGACGACGGTTCAAACAAGTGGATTTACACTATTTGGAATATGAGTTGGCTTCCAACCTTTCCTATCAATTTAATTAACCTCAACCGGAACCGATTTCTTTATTAACATAATGTAACCAGCTATATCATGCTCGGATCATCGGCGCGCTGGTTTAGCAAAAATTCCTTTCTTAATAAATCCTCATTTTAGTCCCTTAGCCCTTTCTCTCTATCTCTCCCTCTCCCACTTCTCTGATAGTTTTAAAATTTCCTTTGCTTTCCGTTTTTCCCTTTCACTATACCTCCACTTTCCATTACTTTACCTCTCCACTACCTCTCCGCTTTCAATATTCCCTCTCCGTTATTCTGCTTCTTTCTCGGCCTATTCCGCCCCTATCTAATCTGTCTCTGTTTCTGTTTCTCTCTTTCTCCTCTCTGTCTTTGTCTGTCTCTGTCTCTCTGTCTCTGTCTCTGTTTCTCTGTCTCTCCGTCTCTCTGTCTCTGTCTGTTTCTGTCTCTCTCTGTCTCTGTCTCTGTCTCTCTTTCTCATATTTTCCCTATTTAGGTAGAAGTCTGCGGTGCTTCCTGTTACATTGGACCATTCAAGTAGTTGTCAAAGCTATTCTTAAATTATTCTATCTATGTCAATTTCTAAGTCCAACACATTTAATCTTGTCCAACTAAAGTCTATTGCCTGGTTTTATTGCTAGATCACTTTTCCAAGTTCTGTGACTGGTCGCCTTTACATCACCACCATACCCTTCTGAAGTTTATATGTTATTCTACAGATGATTTACAAATATAAATTAGAATATGATACAACCGCAAACCCAAAACAATCACGCATGGATACGATTTACTTATTTACCTTACTTACAATCGTGTAAGGCAATCTACCAAGACTCGCAATTGGCCATTATGATACCTCACCAATACCAATCGTGTAACCACAACAGAACCTAAATGCTTCTTTGTGAGCGTTGCTTTCAAGATTGTCCACACAGTCACTTTTGTCCCAGGCTTTCCGCCTACACCAAATATAGGAGATCGAGGTCTTCCTCCGGTGTGAGGTCGAGGCTCTTGGACGCCTGATGAAGATACACTGGAACGTGTAAACGCGTTGAATGACGTGTGTACGTACCTGTCTTATCGGGTCAGTTTAGGCATGGCATGGCGGATGCCACCGTCCTTGCCATAATTATCAAGTTTATTTCCGAGGGCTGGGTTGCTCGATAATGTCTGCCTGTCCTGCTTCCGTAAATGCTCAGCGAAGGCGGCGAAATATGAAAGAGTCGGCAAACTCAGCGACGTTCAGAGCCACAGTTCAAAGGTTTTCAAAGACACGATGATCAGCGACGAAGATAAGAGCGTGTAGACCTACTGGATAAAACCGAGAAGTATCTGACAATGAAAGACGAGATCCGCCAGAGGATCAGCAAAAATCTTACCATTGTCGAGTGGAAAGAATGTCTGTAGGGCCTATATTCATTGCCCTGTGAACTATGAAATGCATTGGGATGCCTGGGGATGTCATGGGACGAGGCCGAAGATCTGGCGACGGATAGAGACAAGTGGAGGAGATGCGTTGCCCGTTGTGCAGATCTGCACGAAGAGGACTAAGTACTAAGTAACTTAAAGTAAGTGAACTATTGGTTGGTCCAGTGGTGGATGGGAGTTGGTGTACTGACATGATTGCAGACGCATCAAACTTAGTTGTCTGAGGCGTGTGAAACATGGTGTTTGGGCCGGTCTTGTGGGCGGGTTTTACCATGTGGGCGTGACCGAGGCGATTTCAGTTTACCAGGCCAAGTCGTGGAGTCAGGGCCTCATTGGCCCTGAACCATCATTTCACACCTACTGCTATGCCAATTCCAAAGTCAGAAGGTACAAAGATTTCTCATTTACTTCTAAATAAGGTTCATGCTGAAGCCTGAAGACATGTTATAATTATAATATATCGTTTATTGGTAACAAATCTCTGTTATCATTAAAACGCGGTGGTGTTATTGATCTTTAGGTTTTTATGATGAAGCCAAGAAAATAATTGCAATCATTAGAAACAACAGAAATTATCTCTTGGAAAGTATTCAACCAAATGACGAGTTAATTGATTCGCTCTTGTCTCTCAACTGCATAACGGAAGAACAACGTTACTTCATTCAACGACAACGTTCAGAACGAAATAAGAACGTAGAAATTTTGAACCTTGTGAGATCCTTCGACAACAAACAGTTTTCAAATTTCGTGAACAGTCTTCGACAATCTAACCAAATGGCAGTGGCACGGATAGCCAGAAACGGAGGAGGTTCACAGTACAAATTTTGTTCAATGGCTCATGATTAATATTTTTGTTTCTTGATTATTACCGTATACATACATCTATATCGAATATAGAGCAATGCATGAACTTAACGTATATTTTAAACATCAAATTGCAACGCTTAGATACAAAGTGCGTCAAGGCGTAACATCTTTGCACTCAAACTTGCTCGTAGCCTATTAGCCACCTCTATCCTCTTGACAGCTCTTTGTGCAAACCATCCGGTATAATTGAGGATCAGTGCCGTTTCGCACAATGATACACATTGTTTAATTCGCTACCATTTCCTTAACCTGTCTCTTTCTGCTAACACTTTTTGCAAACAGTTCAAATCATAATTCTCCTGCTACTTGCGTTCTTGAGGCGAGTCCGTAAATTGGCAAAGTATAAATATTTGTTCAGTATTAATATTTGCTCGGAAAGAAATTTCTCATTTTCTTATTACAATATTCACTTGGAAATGTCAAGAATTGATAGTAAATGTCCAATTACAGGGACTTTAAAAAATTAAAATCCTAAACAGTAACGTGCACATTCTTGTGTTTTTAAAATAATGTTCAATTTTAGATCTCTGTTGTTGATAGTGTCCAAGAGTCATATAACTAAAATCTGAAAGACGTTCGTGTATAATAGTTAAAGAATATGCTTTTAGTTTCTGATTCAATCATAATTGATTTTAAAAACTGCTAAAATAACACCTACAATATAGGATCTTCAAATGTTCTACTTTCTCTGATGTTAGTTGCGATAAAAGTCGAAGTCAACAATTCTGGTGAATCATATGTAACTTCCATGAACCCTCAACTGCTTCATCAAAGAATTATCGACCTCCGAAACAGAACCAAACCAAGATCACCTCAAACTGATGAACTCATCAGTCGACCGAAGAAGAAAGACATAGAAATCCTTAACTCTCAAATGGACAGACAGACTGTGGTCGTTTGGATCTGGTGTCGTTCAGAAGCAGCCCTTAGACATATTCAACAGCTATACGAATCCAATCAGCTGGCAGGTGTCTTTTTTGGCCTTGCAAATACTCGACCACCTACTTCTGAAATCATCCAATCGAATGTGATCAGCATTGATACAAGTCAGTTCAAGAAAACAGTAGGCAAGTTCTTATGAACTCACTCATCGTAATGGAAACAGTGGTGTAGTCCTAAAAAATGAAGTGGGGGAACGCCTGGAAATTGAAGTAGCAACTGTAGCAAAAAGTGCAATCTTGCAAGAATTTTGCATAGTGTGAGCGCTGCTATTTTTGAAACTGTTGAATGTAAAAAAATAACAAAAAAATTAATAAATGTAATTATGTAAATTTATACATAGGAATTTGTTATTTAGTATAAAGCCAACACATATATAAATATATCTGCGAAACTGCGAAAGGCTCCAGTAAGTAAGCAGTTGAAACTGTGAGTCTTGAAGTCTTCTTTGTTCATTTATTTCAGCAGAAATGCTGCAAAATAGTGAGGGATCGCGTTCCCTCCCTGGAAAAAAGTGCGGGAACGGCGTTCCCCCGCGTTCCCGCCCCACTACACCACTGAATGGAAACATGCATAATATCATGCACATAATATCATCAACATAATTATACAGAGTAGGTGAATGAAGTAACCACGACTGTTCTGGTAAATATCAGCAGAATGTTGAAACGGACAAGAAATGCCTCTAATTGGAGTGAAAATAAATAAAAGATTAACAAAGATTGTGAGAGTAAAAGTCTGCTTTAAAGACGAAACTTTATCTACTAAGAGAGGTCTTTAGAAGACACTAATTTGACGCCAGGCTACTTAAATTGTCTCTATGTATCCAAGTATTAGTGAGACTAATACATGAAAGAGACCAAGACGCAAGATTGGAAGACAGAAATACAATGTCAAAAGTGGGAAAGGTATAGAGGCAGGAAAAGGCTAAGAAGTAGTCAGAAGGAAAGCTAGTTATAGGATTGATTATGGGCAGTAAAAAAGATTAAGCAATAATATTCGGCCAAGAGATGAGAATGGATAGAAAGTAAATGGACATTTTGATTAATAATAGAGAGAGAGAGAGAGAGAGAGAGAGAGAGAGAGAGAGAGAGAGAGAGAGAGAGAGAGAGAGAGAGAGAGAGAGAGAGAGAGAGAGAGAGAGAGAGAGAGAGAGAGAGAGAGAGAGAGAGAGAGAGACAGACAGACAGACGAGGTTAAAAGGTAGACAGCGAGATATGATAGGGCCTACAGCGAAAACCAGCAGTATACATAAACTCTGAACGAAAGACAGACAAGCAGGTAGGCAATTAGAAATGGACTACTAGCCAGGCCACATGTAGAGTATACTACAGTCAAGCATGGAATTCATATCAGTTCTAAAATTACGACATCTCGACAGGAGACAACCTGCAGAAGAAAAAACAGAAATGATTTTAATTTATGCGATTACAACAGTGAATGAAGTAAGACTGACATCATGAGAGTTTTAAATGTACAGCGATGAACAGATACAGATGAAAAGCGAGTGAGCTGGATGGGCAGATTCAGGCGAACACCGAGTCTGACGAATAGGCAGCAACAGACACAAAAAACGTGCGAGGTCAAAAAGTCATTTAGGGGTAAACATCGAATAAGATCAGCAGATCAACATCAAGAGTTAGACCAACAGTTATTTATAGATGAACATTGTGTTTCGTTGCAGCAGTTACTGTAATATGAATTAACGGAGGGAAACAAGGAGTAAGTTCAAGGAGCAGCAAGTAAAGAAATAAATACATAAGCAAAATAAATACAGAGAAATTTTAAAAGTGTGTACTTAATTAGCAGTCAGTTATTATAAAATAAAATAATAATAGTTATAGCTTACTAAGACGACCTGAAGAAAATAATGCTAATAATAAAAGTATAAATAAATAAGGCATTAATAACATTCAATTGTTAGTAAATCAGTAATATTTTATTTTAGTCGTGTGTCCGATTTCCATAAACTTGACTGAGAGAATCGACATAGGAAGCAATGAAGAAGTGTATGGAATGACTAAACTGCGAAATGAAATCTATGTCCTCTGTCGATCATTTCCTCAAGTAATCCGTGTGTTTGGGGATCGATATCCATTTATTCTTCAAAAGAAAATGGAAATAAAAGAGATTAAATCTTCCGTTGACATTGCATCCAGTGAGAAGGAAAACTGTCTCTACGTCTCTGACTATAGAGAGAAATGCATTTGGAAGATTACAAGAGAAACAAATGACCATTACAAAATCATCAAATGGCTGACCACTGATTATGAGCCATTTACTCTGTCGGTGTCCAGTCATGGTCAGTTGTTAGTCAGGTCAAAATCGTCCGATTTTATGATCTACAAATCAGACGCAGAACTTATTCTTTCCATTCAGTTTCCAATAGACATCGAGAAACCTCGTTTTGCAGTGGAAACATCCATCGGGAATTTCATCATCCTTCACCAGTGGATGGATAAGGAGGAGGATCGAGAAAGTGAGACAAGTTTAAAGAGGAAATGGGAAAAGAAATGGGTCGTGAGTGAAGTGACCAGAGATGGACAAATGGTCATCCGTCGTTTTATTCCTTCAAATGCAACACAAAAACTAAATAAGCCTAATTATCTCTCAGTCGATTCAGACGATAGAGTGTTTGTGGCTGACACAGAAAATCATAGAGTAATTCTTTTGGATTCCGATCTCCAATGGAATCGAATTCTTTGTCCAACAAAAGACGAAGAAAAGGAAGAAGAAAAGATCATCCTGAGGCCAGTTAGACTGTATTACGACGATGGAAAGAAACAACTGGTCGTCGGCGGAGATTTGCTTTTAAAACCACTGAAAGGAGTTCACATTTATACTTTTAGCCGAAAATAAACTCAACTTTCATCCACGTATTCTGACAAATGAATATTCCTTGTAGGGCCCTAATCTATTTCGAATTATCCATTAAATCTACTAATATCCATTAATGTATTGTAATTATATTTAACGGGTTTAATAAGAAATATTCGACTCTCGCTACTGTCTAATCTTTTGCAAAACCTCCACTCACATAGGCCTACATGTAAAACGTACAGAGCGTTGGTCGATAGGCCTAGTAAGAAGATTAGTTGAATATGAAGTCAGCGATCATTTTCTTTAAATCAGCCACTGAAGGATTTAATTAAGACACATTTTAAAAAATACGTCTTAGGTTGATTTGTCTATTTATTATTTTTATATTTCATTATGTCGTAATGACTCATCAGTGGACGACTGGTTGTAGCTGAGGCATCGCTTGTTTTCAAAGCGTCGGGACCAGGCCCGGCTCAAGACATTTGGCGGCCCTGGGCAAATCGGCGAAATCGGCGGCCCTAGGCAAACCGGCGGCGCTAAGCACAGAAAAAATTGATGACCTTTTTTAGTCATCAACCTCTTTTTACGAATAATAATTAAATACTTTTTGGAAAAAATGGAAACTTGGCGGCCCCTAAATATCGGCGGCCCTGGGCGGCTGCCCAGTTGCCCATATGGACAAACCGGGCCTGGTCGGGACGGAGTTTAATGAATAGATAAAACTGCCATCCTTCTTATCTCCACCAAGGATATGTCGGCTTGGACACATTGGAACATTTTCCGTGCTTTCAGGTAGGCGTCAACTGCATCACCGCGTAGCAGAAATCTAAAGAACAAGTCGTTGGGAGATCTCTTACCTGGTGGGTTCAACTGGCCACCCCTACTGCATCACCCGACAGTAGACCTAGCTACAGGACCTCGCGACCTTTCGAGTGGACGACAACATCGGTCAACATCTGTATCCTATAACCTTGTGGATCTGTAAGTGATGGAAGTTCCGTAGGAAGAAATGAGTGAAGCGATCTATACGGGGCAAATCTTATAGCTATGAGAGAGAAGCACGGAGACCTACGACCAGTCGGTCTGAATTACACGTGGCGCCGGGTTGTGGTGAAGTGCACGAATTCGGACGCGGTGGCTAGGCTGTTTCATCAGTACGCCCATATTCACGCTATGGTCGGCACCCTGAGAGGTGCAGAGGCAGAGGTACTTGCGATACGTCGTTCGGTTACCACAATGCACGAAGATAGCGTCCTAGTGTAGCAAGCTGTTTTCAACGCCTTCATCATTTGGGCTGAGATTCGCTTACAGACAAGTCAGAGCCATAACAGTTTGTTGACGCTGAATTTTCAAGCCGTCCACTGATGCTCTATGGCTCTAGCATCATACGATCGTTTGACGGATCCAGAAAGGCAGTCCTTTGCATGTTTAGAGTTTACTTCGCACTACAACCGTTTCTGGGAAAAGTGAAGTGGGATCTACGTATTCGATACATGCCTAACCTGACTTTGGGTGTTTGAAAGGGAGACAGCCTGTTGCCGCACACATCCACCTGATATTATAAAGTTACTGAATTGCAACCTATGCGAAATTACCTGCAATAAAGGTTTCGATCGATGGCTGACTTACTGACTCAGCCTACTTATTGACTAACTCAAAATTGTCTGAGTGTTAAGCTATTTGACTGATCACTTTATTGAATGACTAACAGTAATTAACCATTCAGGCATAGGCGGCTCTTTGAAGGATCTGAACGATAGGCCACGTGAACTAGAAATGCTGGACAGTCATGTGGTATCGTCAGTGTTTCTGCCCTTCAACACGAGCATTCCATCCAGACTAGTATTGCAGCACTAATTCTCACCAAGAAAAAGAATCGCTTAGGCCTATCCGTTTAAACGTTTGAACAATTACTTACTTAAAGTTAACCAGAACTACGAACTCAATGTTATTATGGTAGAAAATTGCAAGCTTGCGTAAACTATGCTAGGCTTAGGGCCTACGAGTGTTTTTAGAGTTTGTTTTTGTCTTCTTTCATGTTGCAACTCCGTCCTGGTAGAGTTAGAGTAGGCCTATGCACAATGGAAAAATTGCACGAAAAATGGCCTATAGAATCCTAAAAATCTTGTAAAGGTGTTGAAACTGATCGAGTCTGATATTATTTGCAGTAGGCTTATATAAGCCTAGATAACGAAAATAATATTCCCTACTTAAAGGCTTAGGCTATTATTTTCAAAATAGGGCATATACCCCTCTCGTTACGACCCTGCATGGTTTGCGTTTTCACAGGGTTCTAATGATGGAATGCCTTCAAAGCGAATTTTTCGGTAAGTATACTATAGGGCCTATGGTAGGGTATGTAGGGCCTATTAGATTTTAGAACACTTCATGGAGGCAGGGATTAAAGTAGGGACCTGCGAATCACAAATTTTCTGTCGAATCGAATCTCGAATCGAATCGGGGGTAAAGATTCGAATTCGAATCGAATCTCGAATCGAATCAGCGGGTACCATATTTTTGATATTCATGTAGTGTGTATACGTGATACACAGGCGTAGGCCTACCACAGTATCAATACCTCAATAACATTTCTGCAGTTTAAAATCAATTAAACTAAACATTAGGCTAATTAGCAGAATTAACAATAACACAAATAATTTATGAGTTAAGTAAGTAAGTATATAATTTATTGTATAAATTGCAAAACCACACTTTGGTGCACGTTCATCTAAGCCAGAGTTTTTCAAACTGTGGTCCGCGGACCCCTGGGGGTCCGCGAAGGATATGGCGGGGGTCCGCGAGAGCGTTCTGAAAATAATGTGATGCTTAACATTGCATGGTTTTAGCATTAACAGCCTGTGTTTTCAAATTCATACGCTACTTATAGTATGCCTGTAACTGTATAATCCCCAAGGATCCAATTGGGTATTCGATCACACCAGTTTGTGATGCTGCTGATAGTTATTCTTTGCGTACTAGGGCCTACAGTGACGTAAATAAGATGTAGGCTTATGCTCACGTTACATTTCTAGCCTAATAAAACGTGTGTTTTAATAAAATTTAATATATATATAATTTCTGCATCCACTGTAAGCGCGATGTATTTGAAGCCTTCATCAGAAGCAGGGACGTAACTAGCGTTGGGCTTGGGGGGCTTAAGCCCCCCAAACGAAGTTCAAGCCCCCCCCAAACAAGTCAAGCCGTTGTATGCTTACGGCTAAAATTCGTATGAACACTGTATAAATGTTGCCATGTTCAAGGTTTAAGCCCCCCCAAACTAAAAATCCTAGTTACGTGCCTGATCAGAAGTAGGCCTACAACTAGATTCCATTTAAAAAGGTTTAAGATCGATATTCACAAAACAAACTCTGAAAGTCTGCAAGTGTTTCATTTAGAAAATCAACACTGAATGTGAGTCTGGTTGTTTTTTCCATGGAAGAAACACTGAAGCTATAGCTAGGACTCTGGTTGTGTTTACATAAACGCTATATTTTTTTCTCATTGTAACTCTGGACTGACGGGTTTTCTGAAAAAACACACTTGCTCTATAGTCTGTAGCATTAAGTATTATAATTACAGGACACAGCTAGTTAGCTAAAAAAATGTCTAGTGGTTCCTCCAGTGAAGGCTTCATTTGCAATATGCCGGTCTATTTCCTGATTGTGTACTCTGGACTTGTAGAATTAGAAATTTGTGGAATTCGCCTGATTTTAGCCTTTAAGTGAACGATAGGCCTAATACAGAGATCTGCAAAGCATATCCCTATTTCGTTCACGTTCGCTGTTACATGCTAACTATATAATTTTGCTGTTTGTATTATGGATAACTTTCTGAAACGTAAGAAAACAGTGCTTAGGCCTATCCAAAATGGCACAAATTATGGACAGTTTTTGCAAAGCAAAGCAAGCACATCCCTCTCGCTGGCATTACTGGTTTTTGGCGAAACCGATGTTATTCATTTCTTTTAAAAATGACTGTGTTCCATAGTTATTGCAGAGAGTTAATAACAATTTATTTAGTGTTACTTTTTATATTATAATAGTCCTTAGCGTCATAAATAAGCAAGCGTGTATTGTGGAAATAGTCTGTCTGCCTGTTATTTTTTATTAAATTTTAAGTGATAGGGGCCTAAATTTTGCTTTGTAAATACTCGGGTCCGCGAGCTATGCCTAGAAAAAAATAGGGGTCCCTGGTCCAAAAAGTTTGAAAACCTCTGATCTAAGCCAGGCATGGGCAACTTCTTTTAATAGAGGGCCGCCCTAAGATTTTATGGGCAGCTCTGGGGCCGTATGCCAATCGCAGACTAACTTTTTCAGAGTAATTTGCCCCAGAAAATGAGACAATATTAATTTTATTCAAAATAAATAGTGTGGAATAATTTTTACGGTTAAACTTCAAGTTTAAAGTAAATTAAAATAATTTTCATGATGAAAGCATAATTATCCTAATACCGACAGTTCTACACTACAATAAAAAAACAAAATAGCCTATGTTTCAAGTTTCTTCAGTTTTAAAAATACATAAAACTGTTAGTCTGTACAATGCATCCATTTGCTAGATGTGCAATATTTAAAACAGGGCCTATAATAATGATTAAGGTGAGATCTGACACTGCTTCCCACCACACAAATCCGGAATGTTTGCTTTAATGTTCGAAGTGCCAATTCGAAGTTCATTGGAGAGATTGTCATCTGTTAGTCTGCATCGGTTTTTGCATTTTGTTAGTTTCTTCTCTGAGAACTGTTCACGAATTCGCGAATATAGGTGCTTGAAAACAGTGCAACCATTTTCAGGGCATGAAATCTATGTGAAGGGTAAAAATCCTGAGAAATGTGCAGTTTATAGAACTAAATCAGAGGTAGGCTACTTCACGAAATTTCCTTTGCAATTCACTGTTGCCGAGGGTTTGTGGTCGTCGCGTGCCGCGTTTCACGCAGAAATTCAACAACCAATCCACGCGCAGTAGGCCTAAACAATTAAACAATTAGTTTACAAGAAAAGGCTAATCATTTTTCTGAAAAAGATTCGAAATTTTTCGAATCATGACATCATTTTCGAATCGAATCGAATAGGCCTACCGCCGCCCGATTCGTTTTCAAATCGAATATCGAAGCTTCGCAGGTCCCTAGATTAAAGGTAGGCTAAAATACTGAATGCAGGCAGGGATTAAGGGTAGAATACTGAATACAGGCAGGTATTAAGGGTAACGTTCCAAGCATGTTTTCCGTTCAATCCTTGGTAAGCAGGCAGACAACTTGAAATTTGGTTTCATTTTGCGGCGCGATAACCCTAATGGTTAGGGTGCTGGACTTCAACGCATAGTTCGTAGGTTGAACTGCCGAACAGGGCGGAAAGTTGTTTCAACATTTCTGCTCCACTTGCGCCCTAAAACGAACTCGGTTTGTGGGACACGGTAGTCGAATGGTTGAACGCTCAACTTGTAGGCCTAACGCAGAGACTATTACTGTGTTGACTTTGAGCAAGTCCTTCACTCACAATTGCTCAGCGCTATCGATTGATGGCTGGTCATTAGATACTGGCGCTTAATAAATGCCTAATAATGAGAATCAGCTACAAAATGAATACGATTTGTTCTTTGTGAAGTACATAAATTTTCTTGATACAAGCGCTAGCCTACATAGGCCTACTTACATACAATGACCGTACGCTGTCGGTGGGAAGGTCAGACGGTGAGGGAACAGGACAGGCCACCTGTTCTCATATGCCGAGGTAAAGAAAATGGAATCGCTAACACTTCGTACCCATCTGCGGCCATGGCTGTCCTTCAGCTCAGAATTAGCTCAGCTAAGTGTCAGTGATGTAGTACTCGAGTCCGGCCAAGGACTCGAGTCCGACTCGAGACCGATTTTCTGCGGACTCGGACTCGGACTCGGACTTGGACTGTCACGACTCGGACTTGGACTCGGACTCGAACCCTGGACTCGAATTTGACTCGCTGACTCGTTTTCCGAGTCACAATTTCTGGGCAGAACAGGCAACAGTATTGACGTGTCACGGCCAAGACCACCCCTCATGCGAGAACTGACGCGAATAGCCGGCCGACCGTCGCTATAGGCATCAGCCAGAACAGGTAGAACTATTCCGTTTGAAGTGAAGACGAGTATAATGAATAGGCTGGGGAGCCTGGGGTATAAGACAGAGGGTGTCTATTTGGCCTGGTATAGGCATATATAGGCCTATAGGCATAAGCCGGAACAGGTGGAACCATTTCTGCCAGCAGACAATAGAAACTAATGAAGCGAAGATGAGTATCATGAATAGACTGGGGTATATGACCCGTCCACGCCGATAACTGTTATCGGCGTGGATGGGGCACATTCATAGAGGCCAACACCGTGAAGGGCATGATATTGAACCGAATACTAGAGATCGTCGATTTGTACATAATCTTCAATAATAATGCTAAACTGTGCATGGAGTTATTAATTTGTCGCTTCGAATTAGAAGACACTTTCGTATCGCCCTTTCCAGTGTGGAGAAGGAGCGAGGACGTGATATGACACGACTGCACTTGTGGCATTTGCAGTTCTAGCTGTTACTACCTACTTGTGTGTAGCAGGGAAAGAATTTTTATGTGTCCTCATGATCGTGCCAGATTGTCGAACAAACTTTATTTAATTTAATGTGTTTAATGTGAAATTTGGGCAAATTACATTAAAAATTCTTTCTGTTTTATAGGGTCTAAAGAGTTCTGTTATTTTTCTATGGCATTGAATTGCTTGGTTTAGTGTATTTTGATGTGGCTGGACTCGGACTTGGACTCGATCTTTAGTGACTCGGACTCGGACTCGAACACCTCAGGACTCGGACTCGACTTAGATGGACTCGGACTTGACTCGGACTCGGCTTAGGTGGACTCGACTACATCACTGCTAAGTGTTCTACTTTACTTCTTCTGTGGAGTTTTAAGCCATCTGGCGAACGTCGTAGGATACAAAATAGGAAGAGAACGATTTTAATCCATTTTATCGTATGGTCCCCTGGCGAAAGGAAAACAAACGATTCATTTCCACTCTTTTGCGTGTCTCACGACGAACGAAAAGCGTAATGGTTCATGTTCTAGGGCAGACACAGGTCTTAAGGTTCTTCAAGCTAGAATTGAAGTTCCACTGTCCCACCAACCCGAAGTGATATCGAGTAAGCTTACTTAACGACATCTAGCGGCTGACAGGGCCGTTGACGTCGCCTTGTCTTATGCATGTACAGTGGCGTCACTAGGGCTGGTGTCACCCGGGTGCGGTAGGTCATGGTGTCACCCTAAAAAAGTGATGACCTTTTTTTAGGAATTTCCTCTCCCAAAAAAACTGATGACCTTTTTTTAGGAATTCGTCTCCCAAAAAAACTGATGACTTTTTTTAGGAATTCGTCTCACAAAAAACTGATGACCTTTTTTTAGGAATTAGTCCCGTTGGGTATCACCCCCCCCCTCTGAGGGTGTCACCCGGTGCGGTCCGCACCCCCGCATCCCCTCGTGACGCCACTGTGCATGTATACATAAGATAATAATAGATGTCAGAATGAAGATTAAACCCATAAATATGACTAGGCCTATGGTAAGGGTTTGGAATGGGGTGCTTTGTCTGTCCAGAGCCATTTTAGGCTAATTTTTACCGGATTTGTTGTTCTGTAGATAAGCAGTAGGGGTCCACCGGAATCCGGCTCGGATACTCGGTTCGGCCGGAAATCCCGTTTCCGGAAGTATTCGGCTCGGCAAATATTGTAGACGCAAATAGTTGCGAAAAAATTTCTTTAAAATTTTTTTTTCTTTAAAAACTTATTCAATAAACTTACGTATATAAAATTATAAATGTTGAATCTTAAAACAATTACACAGAAAACTTCACAACTCCACATAAATGACTACAATTCAAATTGTATTAGTCACTTCTTAAACAAATTTATGTCGATAATTTCTTATTACATGAAAATGTGAAGCTCCGCATATGGAATAAATGGTACCCGGTTCGTTACCGGTTCCGGCAAAAATACATCCAAATACTCGGATTCGGTTTCCGGCGGAAAATGTCTTACCGGTGGACCCCTAATAAGCAGTGATTGAATTGTCGGGGGGAGGTTGAAGGGTTCAACCCCCATTCATTTTTAACCCCTCCAGTTAATTCCCAAAATTACCTTGGGGGTTAAGTTAAACCCCCAATGCAGCTTCAGTGGTTCAGTGTATTCAGTGTATCATCCTTTTCGTGTGCACCCAAATATTTTTCAAGTATGTACACCCACTACAATTTCACACGTATGTCAGTTTCAGGTTCAAAAGAGATTCTGTTTGGGACATCCAGACATGAAAGAATTTTTCACGCACCTCCCCCTCCGTTGAAATTTGACAATTCAAACCCTGTAGATAAGCACCGTTTTTTGTTGTTTCACTTCTGTTTGACAGAGCACTTCTGTTTCCCTCCTCTCTACGTGGAAGCATACTTTCTGGATCGCTTCCTATATCCCTCTCTGTTCTTAAAAGCTTTCTCTTTACTCGGGGCCTTCGCAGTGGGAGCGCTACTGAATGGCGCTATATAAATCTCCAAATATGATATATGATAAACGAGACCGTTTCACTTCTGTTTGACAAAAACAAGATCGTTTCACTTCTGTTTGACAAAAACACGACTGTTTCACCTCTATTTGACAAAAACAACATTGTTTCACTTCTGTTTGACAAAAACACAACTGCTTCACCTCTATTTGACAAAAACACGACCGTTTTACCTCTATTTGACAAAAACCCGACCGTTTCACTTCCGTTTGACAAAAACAAGATTGTTTCACTTCTGTTTGACAAAAACAAGATCGTTTCACCTCTATTTGACAAAAACTCGACCGTTTCACCTCTACTTGACAAAAACAACATTGTTTCACTTCTGTTTGACAAAAACATGACTGTTTCACCTCTGTCTGACAAAAACAAGATTGCTTCACTTCTGTTTGACAAAAACAAGATCGTTTCACTTCTATTTGACAACAACACGACCGTTTCACTTCTGTTTGACAAAAACAAGATTGTTTCACATCTGTTTGACAAAAACAAAATCGTTTCACTTTTGTTTGATAACAACACGACCATTTCACTTCTGCTTGACGAAAACAAGATTGTTTCACTTCTGTTTGACAAAACAAGACCGGTCTGCTAATTTCTTGTCCTATTTGTTAATCCAGGAACAAAAATAATATTGTTGTGTAGAGTCTGCTTACAGCAATCCCTGTTCAACTGTTCAGTGTTCATTTTATCCAAAAGCAATAACCACAACATGAATGCATTATGCAGGTCTAGGGTTCATTCATAAATGACATCTGCAAGCATGACCTACTTTCCAGTTTCAAATTGCAGTTATCTATCTAAATCCGATCCTAACGGGATTTTATTATGCCACCCAAAAGTAAGGAGAATATGGAGGATGGGACCTCTGAACACTTTTTTCTGTAGCATTTTACAGCCCAGTCCGTCCCTGTTAAAACAAACAACAGTTTGCAAGAAAAAGATCGACGTTACCTTGAAGAAATTGTTTTAAGAGTTGCACAGTTACACTTGTTATTTGTGTCAACACAAATATAAACAACTTTGATGAAAATATGAGGGAACAAATTGTTTAGATGAAAACGTGAGTCATGTGACAACAGGTGAATGATAAAAAGTAAAATAGGTTTCGTGAAGGAAGTGTTAATGTTTTGTCAATTATCAAAATTTAGACTATGCAGGCAGATGGAACATTCATTGCAGTTCATTCATATAACGGCTATATAGGCCGAGTAGGGGTACTACCATTAATGATTGAAATGTTCACTTCAGTTTTGCTTATTCTGAGCATCATTTGGAACATTTCTCTCTGTGAAGTTAAATACTGTTAAACATTGGCTGGCATTATCATCATGATAAAAGGCAGCAGTTTCAAATGCCACGAACTCATTCCTTTTCCTGTTATACCTTATTTTGTAGAGGTGCATATATGGACTTGGGTTGGAAATTAGCTGAAAGTTGACCTTTACAGAGTTAAACTCAGAATCTAACAGTCGCACATTGCCATACTCGTCAACAACCACTACTCTATCGTACTGGTCTATAGCGCCGTAGAGATGTCCTGCAGACGGTTCATTGTGCTTGCGCAAGATGTTTCCTTCTCTCCCAATTTCTGTTAAGTTGTTTTTCGTTATCAAGACAAAGTTTCCATTTGATTTTGATACGACAAATCTACACGAAATGGGTTTCTCCAACTCCACTTGGTGCTGTAAATGTCCATCTGCGTTGTATGTTGTGAGAACGTTTGGGGATGGATCTTGGAAAACGATCAAGCTGCCACCTGCAGATGTGCACATTCTTGTAACATTTTGAGGTGAGCAAGTGATGAAGTGTGAGACTTTAAACTGTTGTCCTTCTTTGGTAACGCGCAAGATTTCAATGTCTGAGTTTATGGCTTGGTGCAAGACATAGAGGCAATTTGACACACTGCATGCCACCAAATCCCATGGACTGCTTACACCATGCAATCGAATTGAGCTTTTCACTGTCCATAGATCGTCACGAGCATAGATGTCGATGTGAGCCTGCTGGTTAGGTAGGTGACATAACAGAAATATCTCATCATTCATTGTTGCAACGGTGATGCACTTTGAGAATCGACGCTGAGCAAGTACTTGAAGACAGATCTCAACTTGAGCTAAAACGAAAAACAGTAAACTGTTATACAAAAACTAATGAGAAAATGACTGCAAGTAACTGGATCTGAAATAAAATTTCTAGTAACATTCAATACTTAAAATGCTTCTAAATACTTGTAAAACTTCATCAGTCGTTGTCAACATCCTGTCACTGAAGCAGGTCAGTCTAGTTCTCTGATGCCATCCAACACTGGATTGGAATTCAAGTTTGCAGGAGACGCCCACAGTGACTTTGGTTATTATCCGAGACTTGCTTGCTTACTGAAGAATTGTCTAATGACTCTAATAGCATTTAGGCAATGGTAGGCAGCCCTTGTATGCTGAAATTAAAAGACACTATATTAATTGGCTAGATAACTCACTAACTGCTGTAGCATGTTGGCTTTTTGTAGCCAGCATGCTGTTGGAACAAACGAATTATTACAGAAACGCATGTAGCTGGACATAACACAAATATCTCGTCATTCATGAAATAGCAAACCGGTTTGCTATTTCATGGCAAACATGAGATTATAACGAAACAATGAGATGAATAAGCAGGCATCGGTTGTACTAGGTGATTACTAAATTACTAATTTTCCAGTACTTCACAAATCTGAATGCTATGACAAACTTTGTACAACAATTTGAACTACTGCCCATACATACAGCCACTTAGTAAGTTTCTGGAACTCACGGTATGTATCAATAATTCTATGGAGTCTGCTTTGAAATGAGCTTGTAGTCAACACATCGCCCCATTGTTGACAGACATTTCTCAGTCGCTCCACGACACGTTCAGCTGGTTCTTTCCAGCCTCCTCTGAGGATCTTCCGATCTCTAACTTCTGATATAATAGCTTCCAAGAGGATGTGCTCAAGCAGCTCCATCGGGAGATCCTGCAGCTGGAAATAACACAGAAAATGTGCTCTAATAGACATTTGACAATGCCATGAATCCACATTTCTGCGTAACGCGCATAGCTTTTTGTAATAATATAATAAATTTTAAGAACAATTGGTTTGAAGAAAAGCCAGGAGGTTGCCAAGCTGCAAATTGGTCGTGTCTTCTATCTTACTGCTACGTTTTCAATCTAAATCTTTTGTTATGATCGAAAAGAGCATCTGTGCCAGCGTTTCTTTAAACATTCAAGACTAACACCTACAAAAGTTATGCACAATCTGACACAGGACATACGATCACTAGCATCTTTAACAGTTCAGAAAACGTTTTCGACTCGACTTAAGACACATTTGATGAGTGATTCCTAGGCAACCATTACAGAGCACCCTTGTGGGTTACTTACAGGGTGCTATACACGTGCTCCGATACATAGGGCCTACTGGTAGATACATACAGTTGGCTCAAGCGCACACACATCTAAGGTTGCTATTATTTAGGATAGCTGGAAATAATTTAGAGAGCCATAAAACATTGTATCTTCAATAAATTAATATATATATACATTTATATATATATATACTGTGTCTTCACATCATGTATATATAACAAACATAAAACTAACAAACTTAAAACTAGGAAACTGTGAAGACGTGTAACAATAATGCTGAATTACCTGGCAGAACTTATGATGCTCATTTACATGCTAAACTTTTCTAATCCAATCTAATCTAATCTCATAAAACCTAATCTAACGACTTCTATATATAGTGCAGTTATTGTGCTGCCCAAGATATGAATCTCTGTTCACATCAAGTGGAACTGCAATAAAAAAAATACTAGAATCCATTGGAGGAGGTTGTAAGTTAGTTGCATCTCCATTGATCACAGAAATTTATGATGCTAAGTTACCTTGAAACATTTATGATGATCAACTGCCTGACATTTACCTTGCTACAGCCCCTGCCCATGCCAGGTGAAAGAAATATTTTCTGTTATGATAAAGATATTTAATAGTATATTTTGAAACAGCTAAAGGGCTGTTAAAAGGGCTAAATATAATCTGGACGTCAAGGCTTAATTTCAAAGGAACTTACCATTTTGGCTGTCGGTGATGTTAACCTCGCTCGTTTCACTTCCCTTTTGTCTTGGAATGCAGCTGCAACAGAAGTGTAACAATTCACTGATTTGATAAATTGCATATGTTTAGGTATGTAAATGGCATTTATATATTTTCTTTTAGAAACCTCTTACAGAAACTACAATGACAGACATTGACAGTAATCTAGTGAGTTACTGAATGCAACTATCTTCCTTAATAACTGTCTCTAGAGACTAATACATTAGGCTCTACATCATATGAATAGCTGAATGCTCTTACATTACGCAAAGATAATCAAGTCAGTGCTTCATAAATCAAGAGAATTTTTTAATGATCATAGGCTGCAAAATTTCCGAATACATACATACTTGCATTCATGCATACATATAAATACATACTGACACATGCATTACATTCATACATACCGTACATACATGAACACATGCAAACATGAATACATACATACAATCACAGCCCTGTTATAAGTTGCTCAAAAGCACTACCGGTATATTAAGTGTCTTCAAACATATGTGCACATACAGACCTACATACATTACACTCACAAATCCAAATAATGGTCAAAATGGGTTGTTTCGTAGATGTTGATCTGTTTTACATTTAAGCGTGTACAAGCCACCATGTTGTTTGATTAAGCAAAATTATACCTTACTTGATTCAATCTAATAAACTTTACGAAAAATACCAAGAAACTATCGTTGTAGTAAAATTCTGTTAGCCAGAAGCAAAACTTTGGTCTAAAAAGTGGGGGTACCAATTTCTTACATACACAAGCAAGGCTGAAACTGCGATCTCTGGGAAGGCACAATAACAAAATATTGATTGGCATTGTTCAAAAAGTGGGGGGGTACGGTACCCCAGTCCAAAAAGTGGGGGTATGCCTCGTACCCCCCCCCACAAATTACGCCTATGCTGTTAGCAGTAACTTACGGTCTGGGTTGTTCTTCGCTTGATCATCATCGTCGCATTTTCGTTTCTTAGACATCGTCGTTCCAACCGGGAAAAGCAAGGGCAACTGCTGAAATGCAGATCATTATTGGATTCAGACGTTTACAAAGGGGACAAAGCAAAGTCATATTAAAATTCACTTTGAAAAAACTGACAAATAATTTAGGCTATCAACAAATTTTTTATGATCTTTGGCTAAACACAATCTTCATAACTTTTCTCAATTTCTTAGGCTACTTGTTTTTACTTTCTCCTTTCTCATATCTCCATGATATTCCTTGTTTTTTTACAGTTTGAAATTACAACAATATTTAATATCTTTTTAGTTTTTCTGGATATTTGGTAACCTATTTTTTTTATTAAGCAACTTTACCGAAGCCTGTATGTGGAAAGCTTGCCCATAAACAGGCCCGGATTAAGCCCTCGGGGGGCCCCTCGCCAAATTCTCCGGGGGCCCTTAATCCCTTAAGTTTACCGCTTCCCTCGCCATACATCCCTCTTCCCTTCACAAATGTTAACGCTCAATTGTCTATCATTGACTATATAACTCAAACTTAATAATGTGCAGCTTAATAAAATGCCAATAAACATGTTAAAATAACACTTCATTAAGAATCATTATAATATTATGCTCACTTTCTAAGACAAATCTGCTGTTTTCAGCAATTTGTGACAGTTTGTCAGGATCAGAATCAGTCACAATGCGAAACAAAGATCAAAAGTGAAAGAAAGTTAGCTGTCATACAATAAATTTAACTTTAACAGACTGCAAAACAGTGACTTCCTACAGCTATGTGATCCAAGAAACGTCAATACAGTAGATATTGTTCAGTTTAACGGTTTCAAATCTTATGATCTACAGACTTTAGTTCACATTTTCTCTACTCTCCTGGCCAGGCCCGCCGAGAGCGAAGCCCAGGGGGCAAATGCCCAGGGGCCCGGCGATTTTCCGGCGATTTTTACTTTTTGAGAGACCCGGGTCGGGCCCGAAATCAACTTTTCTCATAAAGCCTAATGATAGCTTAGGGGCCCGTGACTGCTCTGCCTAGGGGCCCGGAATTTCTGTCGGTGGCCCTGCTCCTGGCAGTGGCAAACTAGTCAAGAATGTCATCGAAAGAAACAGTAGGGCCTAGGCCTATAGATCTAAGAGATCACTCTTAACACTGAGAAATTCCAGTGCAGTTAGGCGTTTGTCTGTCACCGTACTCCGTACATCTGCCACTGACGGTTCCAAAACAGAAATGTGTGTTGTCACCGCTAAAGCAGCGCAAGATGCAGTACCAGACTCACAAATTTCAGACACAGCTGACGTACCTTCAGTGCAAGGCGTATAGCTACCACCAACATTTCGATCCTGTCCTTCGTCTGGCTCATTTGATGTGACTGTCTGTTTGGAGTGTAGCCTACGAAAAAATTCTCAAATTTCGGAACTGAGGCAACGCTATTTCTTTCCCTGTCAGTAGGCCTACGATCTCTATAGCTATACTCGCATTTTTTGAGCACCGGAAAGTTGAAATATTTTATTCTTTGGCATTGTTCACTTTTCGTGAATATAATTATATAATATCCAGCATGGTTGTTTTGTTTTTTTAGACGAAGACGAAATTTGATAATTTTAACTGGTGTTGATATAGGGGCCGTTGATCGCCATCATAAGAATCAATTACCAGTTCGCAACTGACTCCTGACGTAAATTTACAGTTTTACACTACCCTTGAAGAGAACAGCTGAAAAAATGTGAAAATGCACATTAACAAAAATTCTTCTTGTTCACGCGGGGGGCCCCCTGACGACGGGGGCCCCCTGACGACGGGGGCCCCCCGCCATGGCATAAATGGCATACTGGTTAATCCGGCCCTGCCCATAAACAATCCAAATAAACACCTACTCTACTCTAACCTAACGATTTCTATAACACTATTATCACAATGCACTTGTAAGGCATTGATCGTTGGTCGCTTCCAGTGAAACCATATATTAGTCACAGCCATATTCAAACTGGAGATTGAAGCCCGGTCCAAATCCAACATAAGAGAAATCAGAACGACATGGCCAGTTGCTTCTTGGATCTGCCATTCCAGTGCCCCCACCCATCTGGAATGGAGAACAACCCCTCACTCCAGTGCATATTTTAAGGAATTTTGACTTTTTTAGTCATCACCGTCTTTTAAAACTTTTCTCCGGTCTCCCAACCAATAACAAGGGGTCATTCAACAGCAATGTCATACCTTTCTCATTTTACTACTGGGACAAATCTTTAAATTCTTCCAACATTTGTCCCACTAGTTGTACTTTATACATACATTGCCTGGGACAAATCAGTTTCACTACTGGGACAAATCCTAAGACTACTGGGACATTTGTCCCACTAGTTATACAGTTAAAATATGCCCTGCCTCACTCTGGGCGACTTAGGTTCTATAAAATTATGAGGTTCAGAAGTCACACAGAAAAGTTCTGTAAATTACTCTGAGATAATACGTGTTTTCGATAACATACATAATACATAAATTAAATATATTATCGATAATCACCCCCCCCCCCCAGTTTATATCCAGAATGTTAACCCCGCACTTCTGGCAACCGTGGGAGATCGTTCTCCCTAGCCTTTGGTAGACGCCACTGCGCCGTTATACAAGTTTTTATTTCTTTGGATGCCTCAAGTCTATCGGACTGACGGATTTACCTCTGAAATTCACAGGATTGCGATTATATATTTCTGATTGTCATCGAATGATGCCTATAGTTCATTATTATAACTGTGCTATAGCCTATTAGACTTAATTGAATAGATTTATGCCTGCTTGCGTGGACGTCTAAGGAAACGGTCAAGTCGAGAACGCCGCTATAGCATCGTATAATCGTAATCTCCAATTTTCTAAAGCGCAACTGTAAAGCTAAGCGCAAAGCACCAGCTTATTCACCAGCGCTGCGAAGTATCCAAGGGGTTGTCCAGAGATCGATGTATGGTACATACGCAACGAACAGTCGATGATTGATAGGCCTATAGGCTATAAAAAATTACATATATTATACCTGTTAATAACTCAAATACAATTGTCTCAAGTCTTTATCACTTGTTCTATATAATATAGATTTCGGCGCAAATTCTGAAAGTAGGCCTAAATTTTACAATGAAATTATTGATTAAAAAATTTCCAGTTCCAATGATTTTTGTTGCACTGTACATTGTGACGTCAGACAACACAGAATTTCGTGACGTCATAGAATTTCGCTATCCGTTAGTTAGTTAAGTAAGTAAGTATATTATATTTATAAGTTAGCCAACTGCTAACCGTACTTTGTAGTACATAATTATAGTTCATCAAATCAGTTTAAGCAAATTACATATTCCGAATGATAAAGGTTTTATGGGCTAAGGAGTCTGCATTAAGTATGATTCTATTGTGTGCCCTAGGGCATGGGGCGCACTGAGCAAACGAAGGTTTTCTCGGGAGGTATATAGGCCTAGGCCTATGTATTCGTTTATTGAGAAACAAACAATCTGAAAAAACGCAGAAAGCTGACATGAGTGATAATGGATAATTAATGTTCATTAGAAAATCTTAGAATAAGCTAGTAAATATTTGTATATAATGATCTTGGAATAAATTGAGAGTTGTCCTTGGGTGGGAGAGTATGGTTGTGTGCTCTAGGTAGAGCCCTGCGCCGACTTGATAGTGTCGGCGGCGGCGCTCCTCTTATTTCGCGCCGCCGATCAACAAAAATCGGCGGCGCCGCGGCGTGCCCTAGTCAAAATACTTGATAAGTATGAGTCACTATGAACAACCGTTTGTCCTGTGGCCAGTCAAGAGGGCCAATTTCTCTAAAGCCACTCCATGACAATGCAGCTAAATAGTACACACAAAGGGACTGAGACTGAGATAGAAGGCACCTACACACATTTGCCTTACAAATATGAAACTCCTTAATTACACTGCACTTCTGTATAGCCTATGTATTGGCAAATTGTAATCAGATGAAGAGGCATGCATTTGCATATTGCATAAATACACTTGCACATGCTCTGATACAGTAGAGGCCTACACACAAAGTCGTCACATCGAAGATTCCGGGTGACAGCACTCCCCTCCCCCAGTCAAAGAGGCTGCTGTCAAGACCAGGAGTGAAATGTAAAATGCACGTTTTCTTATATAGCCTAGTTATCGAATGGCCGAGTGACCTTTAGCCTGTTAATTTTTAAATCAATTTACCAGGTGGTCTGTTGCGTTTGAATTGGTGCCATGCCATTTAAGGTCTCTGTATAGGCCTACAGACAATTTTTTGTATCAGACTAAACTGAAAGACACCATTCTTGATAGGCCTACTTATAATTATGTACTAAGCTTAAAAAGTCTTACCCTAGCTGGTACCGTTTACCTGAATAGATTTCAGCCAAAAGTATAAATCAATTTTAGGTTACATTTGGTTCTATGATGCGGCGATTGGCGCTGAGTCATAAAGATGTTGGTATTTTCTGTTCATTTCTTTGTGCGTAGGCTAACGCTTATCGTTGTCACGAATGAAGCGACAGAAATTAGGCGAAACCCAGTTTAAGAAATTGCGAAAAGCAATCGAGTTGGGTGGATTGGGCGTTTCAGGTTACACGTTATGAATAGTTACAGATTAACTGAACTCAACGTTTAAGGAAAAAAGGAATAGAGCCTTAAGCCTTGATCCCTTCCTACTGTAAGGGATCTTAATTAGCAACTTAAGGCTACTCCGCCTCCGCGCCATCGATTGATGCTTGGTTATTAGAAAGTGGCGTTCTATAAATGCAAAATAAGAAGTAAATAAATAATGAATTTATCAAATTATAGTTGGATTATAGCATAGACGTAATTTGTGGGGGATACGAGGGTACCGTAGCCCCACTTTTTGGACTGGGGTACAGTAGGCTACCCCTCCCCATTTTTTGAACATTGCCAATCAATATTTTGTTATTCTGCCTTCCCAGGGATCGCAGTCTCAGCCTTGCTTCGTGTATGTAAGAAATTGGTACCCCCCACTTTTTATACCAAAGTTACGCCCATTGATTATAATATTGTAGCCTATTGTAGTTGTTTGAATAATTTCCAGCCGACGGAATAGCCAAATTAAACTCAACCGCTTCTCAATCAGACACGAAGCTAGCGGCACCTATCGACACACCTGTAGTCACGTGACGTATTTGTAAACGGTGTGAACCTGTTGTGAGTTGAAATATGAAACAACGATGGCAGGAGTTAAAAAGAAAAGTTCAATTCTTGTTTTGGTTGGCGTAATCGCTGTGTTAGCGACTAATGTTTATTCGCGTGAGTTTTTTGCTATTATAATTTTTTAATGGATTTAAGTGACTTTAAAAGATTCGAGCAGCCCAGTGTAAAGATGCTATTACCTGTGATATGGATGTTTGGGTCCACTACAGGTGTGCATTGGTTGGGTGTTTAATCAATCAAGTACCGATTTGTTGGGACTATTCTAACCTAACGGCTTCTATATGGTTTAACAGTAAGCTGGGCCTTAGAAGTCCAGATGCGAGATATAGAAGGCTACAGGAGCCAAGAAAGGCACTATTTATATTAATACATGTACAGAGGACAAACGTATTATGTTCAACTTTTAAGACCTGTACATACATTTGTGCTCTATACAGTCGACATGACAATTGATGCTGATACCTTACACATACTTTACCATAATAAACCTGACCTTAGCATAATATGATCTAACATATGTTTGTATGTTTCCATAAACTTGCTACATCAAATGCATTTGTATTGTATTGCAGTGTGTTGGAAATTCTTGAGTTTATAATTACCCCTATACTAATTTCTTGTTCCTGAGCTATCTTTTTACCTCAGGTAAAAGAATGGTTACATTGTTATATTTACATTAGTAGTTTATAGCAACTCTTGCAACCGGTAGTGCATTGGATAACATCTGGCGTAGAGTGCGAGAGGTACAGAGATCGAGTCCCATAGGCGGACATGCTTTGAAGGGCTGTAATTTGCACCGTGTATTGCAGGCTGTCTGTTCTGTTAGTAGTTAAGATTTATCGCATAACATGTACTGATTTGTAATCATACTGCGTTGTCAGTTTGAAGATATTAAACGAAGATTATTATTATTATTATTATTATTATTATTATTATTATTATTATTATTATTGATTACTGTTATTGTGATGTGCCATGTGTTAGAGGTAGGTGCTATAGAAGTTTCTGATTACTAATTTATGAAATAATTGTGTTTGTAGAATATGTGATTCCTTCGAGTATCGATATGACACAGCCCTGCCAATACCCAGTGGCAGTTGGCATCGAGAAGGGCTACATACCGGACAGTAACCTCTGGGCGACCTCCATCACTAACCAGGCTCGTGGACCCCAATACGCCAGACTCCGTGGCTGGAAGGGTAAGCAGATGAATCGCTATGTTTCAATGGCCGATTGTTAGTGATTTTAATGCTGTATCCATGATTGAAATCCAATCTGATCTAATCCAATGACTATATATAGCACCATTGTCTTGATGCAGAGGAAATCAATATCTGATTGATGCTTGGTCAGAAATCATAATCACGCATAGAGGCATACGCGGAGTCTGGCAGATCAATATCACTGATTAACATTTAATTCTACTAATTTACGATATCACTTGAACTCAAGTAGGCCTCTGTGATAATTAACATAACATTCAGTTATGAGTAATATGAATAATGTATTATTAATATTAATGTTATAGAATTAATATTAACCAGGCAGTAGTAATATTAATGATGCAGTATTAATAGTGATGAGTGCATATTAATATTAACCATTTAATATATGAGTACTACATACTGATGATGTCGTGTTAATATGAATGATGTGTGCCTGTGTCAGGGGGTGGAGCCTGGACTGCAGGAACAGCGGACAACATGCAGTCTCTGGGAATTGACCTTGGATACCGTCAGGTCATCACATCCGTGGCCACTCAGGGTCGAAGGGGCAGCAATGAATTCGTCCTTGAATATTACATCTGGTTTTCATCGGACAATCAGACGTGGAATGTGTATACGAATGAATTTGGGACTCCATTGGCAAGTAGCTTTGTGTTGTTGCTGCGATTATTCGGTTGAACCTTGAACCAAACATGTCTTGATCTGCCTATCATTTTTGTTTTGACTGAGCTGGTTCCCATCATTTGGCTTTCTTGAGTGCTGTAGAAATCGTCGTATTATGAGTGCAATTATGATTGCGATTTTGTTAATCTGGTTCGTTGTTTGTATTCTTAATCTGGTTCCCTGGTTCTGTTCCTTGGTTGATTACTTTATGTAGTTCATTATATGTAGAACAATGGGTTTTTGTTCATTTCCGTAGTTCTTTTGGCTCCATAGTCATTTCTGTCTGTTTTTCCAAAATGTATTCCTTCACCTCGTTCCTAGTATCATCTTTAATTTGGTGTTCTTGTTTGAGTTTTGAATCAGGTTCTGTTGTTTACTTATGATTGGGCCCTTCCTCTATATTATCTTCACCTCTGATCTCAGTCATCTTCTTGCCACCTGCTCTTTGTCCAACCATTTATATTCTGACGACATACAGGCTTAAACCCACTGCCCTCCCTCTGACGCTGCTGCTGTAGTCCACCTCATGTGTAATTCCACCGACTCCTTGACTGTCTGGATGTCTTCCAACCGCCTTTGCTTGAATCTCTCTTAGATTTAATACATCAGGCTGGGCACCCCTAGGCAGCTTGCTAAGATTGATCTTACCTCTGAATTCCCCCATATTGTCTGAATTCCCCGATATTGTCTTTTCCAACTCTGTCAGAGATCTTTGTGTCATCTTGGATTCAGAACTCGCCTCTCTTCGCATATCTCACAGCTGAGCTGCACTTCCTACTTTCAGTGCTCTGCGATAGCTTCGCAACGTTCGCGTGGTTCCCGCTCTCTTTCCCCCCAATCTGCTACTCTCGTTCATGCGTTCATTACCTGTCGGCTTGAGTACTGTTGCTTCCTCTATATTGGGCTTTCCCTCACTTGACTAAACTGCCTCGAACGCGTACTGCGTTCCGCTGCGGGCTTGGTTGGGCGCATTCCTAAATTTGGCCATGTCTCTGAACACATGCAAGGTGTCCTCCACTGGTTACCACTCTTGCAACGCATTGTCTACTGGGTCACCTCCATTGTCTGGAAATGTCAGCTTGGCTATGCACCCTTCTATCTGTGTGAGCTCTGTTCTCGTGCCTCTGTTCCACCTGGTCACCGCTCTGTTCACTTTGCCACCCGTGGTGATCTCTCTCCCTTTCGCACGCACCGTTACTATGCTGCAACGCGCTTTCTCCCTGGTTGGACCCACAATTTGGAATGGGCTTCCTCCTGAGCTGTGGTCTCTTCCTCGAAACTCATCCACCGCTTTCTTCTCTGCTGTAAAGACTGTTCTCTTTGCCGGGGAGTTGGGCTGGGAGTGCTTCTGAATAGCTTCCTTAAAGGGGCACTATATAAATGCTTGATTGATTGATTGATTAGGTTCTCAGGTTTGTTTATCATTTTCTGTTGTTTGTTGATCAGGTTCTCAGGTTTGTGTACCAGGTTCTGAAGTTTGTTTATCACGTTCTGAAGTTTGTTGTCATGTTCTCAGGTTTGTTTATCAGGTTTTTGAGTTTCTTTATGAAGTCGTTCTTTGGGTTTGTATTCTTCAAGTATTGACCAGTTTTATAGTTTGTTTTTTTCTGGTTGGAGTGATTTCATAGTTTCTGAAATGCTTTTTGTTTCATTCCAGATGTTCCTGGCAAATGTTAACGACAATTCAGTTGTGACCGTGGATCTACAATACCCAGTTATCGCTCGATTTATCAGGATCAACCCACAGCGCTGGAACCGTTTCATCTCCCTCCGAGTGGAACTTTATGGCTGTCGATTCGGTTGGTTGGATTGTTTTATCATTTATAATGTCGTGTTAGCAGCCCATAGTAGAGTCAGGATGGTATTGCACACTATGATAAGGCAGCATAATAATAATAGTGATAAAAATAATAATAATAATAGTGATAATAATAATAATAATAATTTACATTAGTTAATATTGAAGTCCCTGAGGGATCCTGTATACCTCGGGGCAAAAAAAAATTATAATAATAACAATAATAATGATACTGCTCAGCCAGATTTCACAAGTTGTAGCCACCCCAGAATTTTTATTCTCCAGATAATTTTTCAACTCTTGAGAGAGCATATCTATTTTGGGGCAAAAAAGAAAAAATGTTAATTATAATAATAATGTAAATAATAAACTGTAATGATAATGAAAACAAAATAGCAATAAGAAAAAACTTTATTGTAACATGTAACTTATACAATTAATGATGATGTTCTGAAATGTGGAATGTCTTTCTTTTCCAGACGCAGAGAGCGCTTCGTTCGACGGAACGAGTGAGATATCATACGACGTAAGTGGAGACATGCAGTATGTTCAATCGCGGAGCGACCTGCTCAAACTCAGGTTCCGCACCAACACCGCTGATGGTCTGATATTCTTTGCAGATGGCAACCAGGGCGACTACTTAATCCTCGAACTTGTCCGTGGTCGTCTTCACCTCAATCTCGATCTTGGTAGTTTTTTTATTTCTGGTTGTTTTATGTTTTTTTTTACAAAGGTAGAAATAATCCCTGAGGAGTGAAAAATTACACAGAATAAGTTTTCTATGCAGGCCCTTGAACTAGCCTGAGAGGTAGCCATGGTATGAAGCGACTTCTTGTTCTTGGTCTCAGTAAAACAGGGGCGTGTGGTCAGTTCTCTTCCTCACCGCTTGTTCTTCCCACCGACAGTTTAGAGTTGGTGTATTTGTTGCAGCTGAGTTGGCTATAGGGCACGGGTGGAGCAGAAATCTAAAAAAATTATGTTTCAGGCTGGGATTTGAATCCCTTACCTGTTGGTTGACAGTCCACCATGCTAACCACTAGACTTTAGTTAGTTGTTTGATATTTTGATTGAATCAGGTTATTTGGTTTATTTATTTATATAATTTCAAATGCATTAGTATTGTATTTTACTTATTTATCTTTTTATATAATTATATATTTTTTTTTTGCATTTGTTTAAATTTTAAATAAATTAAATAATTGGTTACAATGTGAACAGTAGCTGACTGGTTCGAGTGTCGATCTAAAAAGATTTGACTTAATATGAACTGATAAATGTATAAATAAATAAAAGCATAAATAATTGTTTTTCATTACCTGCCTTTCGATATACATTATTGTATATGTATTTATTAACCTTGACCTATTTTCAGGAACAACTGCAGAGCTCAGTGGGGATACGACGATGACAGCCGGAAGTCTTCTGGATGACAATCAGTGGCACGAAGTGGAGATCACACGAAAAGATCGTGACATCGTCTTCAACGTTGATCGAATGGCGATCACGAATGTGTCGGCCAGCGACTTCATCCAACTTGACCTTGATAGACAGGTCGTTCGAATTTTCTTGGTTGAGTCAACGTTTTAGAGATGATAAAATCATCACTAAAGTTCAAAATACTGGTGTTAATTTTTCTAAGGGAAATTATATATATATCCTTCTTCTGGTTCAGGCAAGTTCAAACGTCTCTTGTCTCGATTTTGAGCCTCTTCTTTGAGTCTTTTGTATCCATCTTTCATCATCCAATCCAGCATCATCTGTCTTGGTCTTCCCCTTGTCCTCCTCCCTCCATTATTCCCTCGATTACACTTATTAGGAGAGAGTCCCCTCTCAGTGTGTGTCCGATCCATTTCCTCTGCCTCCTTAATGTGTGTATCAAGGACCTTTCTTCTCCAATCCTTCTTTATTGGCTTCATCGTTCATATACTTGGAATATATAGAGAGGTGGTCTCCCGTTGCCTTCCTCTCGGTGTTTTTCTCGAGACACCATCTCGTAGCGTTGACAAGCTCCGTCGTCCGTCCTCCAGGTTCTTCTCTGGGTACTCGCATATACCGGCGAGGACTCCGTCGCCCACCATGCACTTTGTTCCAGAATAGGGGTACCACGTGAAGGCGGCGTGGTGGGCATTTGGGCAGCAGAGGCCTTTAGAAACGCTTGCTTCTCCATTTCCCATATATATATATATATATATAAGTTGAAAATATATATGTGTTTGTTTAAACAGATTTACCATGAAAATGCATTGATACAGATCTACACGGAGTAACTGCTAAGTTTAGAAAATGATGTTGATGTGAATGATGCCATTGTTAGATTTAAATATTGTTAATTTAAGTGGATTTATTTTTGAATTTTGAGTATTGGTGTTAATTTAAGTGGATAATCCACTTAAATTAACACCAATCCACTGTGGATTATTATTGTTTAAATATTGGTTTCAATTTAAACTGACATTTAATGTCAAATATATTTAAGTCCCTGAGAAATGCATTAAGGAAATGGTTTCCTAATTATTTTAAAACTACGTTTCCTTATTTTAAAGTCAGTGTCTCTTCCATTTTAAATCCAATTCTTGTGTTTCACCTGCAGTAGATGTAACCCTCTGAGGATTAAAAATATATAAAATGTATATCCAGGAAAAACATCTTTATTTACATTGAAAGCAGTATCCTATTTATTTCTAAAGTTGTTTTCTATTTAATTTTTAAGCCACTTTCTGTTTAGTTTTAAAGCCATTCATTATTTTAAAAGCCATTTTGCTGTTCATTGTTAAGCCATTCATATATATTTTAAAAATTATTTCCTATATTTTTAAAAACCATTTTACTTTATTTTAACCAGTTTCATATTTAATTTGAAACAATTTCCTATTAATTTTTTAGGCCATTTTCCTATATAATTTTCAACTATTTCTTCTTTATTGTTGAAGCCATTTCCTGTTTATTTTTGAAGTCATTTCTTATTTAATTTTAAAGACATTTACTACTCCCTGGTTTTTTATGAAAGTCTTCTACTTTGTACTTTTAACAGATCCACCTGGGTGGAATCTACAACTTCATTCAGCCTGGAAAACGAATGATCTCGCGTCAGAACTTTTCTGGGTGCATGGAAAACGTTTGGTTCAACTACATGAATATGATCAAGGATGCCCGAATGTACCAGCCACGTTTCACCATCTATGGTGAAATCTATTTTGGGGCATGTCAGGTAAACCTAGATATTGACCAATCATAACACAGATGTGATTGTTTATCAGGATCGTAACCAAATATTATCTATGTATGAACTGGTATATATGTTGTTACATGTTATACTTGTGTTCATTTTACTTTACAATACATGTGTTCATTTTACTTTACAATACATGTGTTCATTTTACTTTACAATACTTGTGTTCATTTCACTTTACAATACATGTGTTCATTTTACTTTACATTACTTGTGTTTACTTTACTTTAAAATACTTGTAGGCTGACTCCATTGTACCGTTAACATTTCCTTCGGTCAACTCCTTCATAACCATCTCTAAGGCAGTCGACTCAAGACTCCGAGTCAGCTTCGACTTCCGTACATATAGTTCTGACGGACTCCTGCTGCTCCACAATCCGACTCCTCAAGGTCGCATAATTGTGAGTCATTTGAAAGTGTATAGTTTAATTATGATCATAAGCTTGGGAATTTTTAAAGCATTGGCTAAAAGCTGAGCAGTGAGCACGAGCTTATTCACGAGCACTATCTCAAGTCAGAGGGTTGTCCAGAGATGCCATGTGAAGAAAAATTCCGATGAGAGAGAGGGCGAGAGAGGGGAGGCGACAGAAGTGGAGGGAAAGAGATATGTTGAAGTGATGGGCCTTAGGTTTGAATGTAAAGCATGAGAAGTTACAGAGGATTGTTTGTATTGTGTTGTATTCTATGTATTTGGCTGTTTCTGTTGCACAGTCCCTGCCTTCCTCCCCCTTACCCCTCTCTCCCTCCGTATCTCAATCCAAGCATCACTCCCTCAAAGGGAAACGTTCACAAGCTTTGCTCCTCCTCCTTCTCAACCTCCCGTCAGGGAGACTGAGGGGTAAGAGAAGCAAAGACGAGGCAAAGACTGACGAGGCGAAGACTGATTAGCCTAAACATCAGTTGGTCGCGTGCAATACAAGGCCAAACACTCTATTCTTCATATATAGTCCTTGATAATTTCTTCTAACAGTTCACATGACGTCATAGAACTGCAAAATACTATATTTTTGGTAAATAAAAATTTCGTTGTCCCATGAATGAAGAAAGTCCCCAAGACCGACGATTACGTTAAAATCGTCTACAACGGCAAAGATGGATGGCCCAACAAAGCCAAAAACAGCTCAAATTTTCACTCGCAATGTGACTTATAACCAATGCATTCCAATAAACTAATTCTTTTCTCTTCTTATCAATCCATTCATTTTCCTTTTCAACCCGTCATAATGACGGGCAAATACTCAAGTTACATAATAATTAGTTTTGTGTTTTAATTACTGTTGTTCTCTGAATGAAACATTAAGTTATGATTAGAGAGAAAAACAGATCTCTGTAGTTTATTATTATTTAAGTAAAATAAAAAAAAAAATCAATCAATCAGTGTATTTGATATTCTGTAGGTGAAGATCGATGGTGATGGTTATCTTGTGTACAGCGTGAAAACGCAGGGCAGTCCTGAAGTGAGAAACACCCTGACAAATCGTTAGTAATCCAGAAATCAGATCTTATTGTGTATTATTTAACAAAGTAACTAGTGCCTTTGTTGTTTTCTGGTGCAAGGACGTAGCCAGACTTAAATTCAAGAGGAGGCAACTGTGGGAGACATCCAGGTGTAGTAGGGTGCAGAGGTATAACCCACAGAATTTTTTTGAAATCTACAAATTCAAAAGTAGGCAACTGCGTCCTCTTGCCTCAATGTGGCTGTGGCTTTGTGCTGGTGTCTACTGCACAAGGCCTCAATGGATAGCATAGGAAAACCAAGTTATAACCAGGTCAATACCCATGAGATCGGATTCTGTTAATGCTTGAGTTTATCTCATATTTGTTCTAGTCAAAATTTAGCGCTGATTTGTTTTGGATTGCCATAGCTTGACTATGATTTCATTTGAGGCAAGTCCTTCACTCACAGACTTTGCTTGGTGCCATCGATTGGTGCTTTGTCATTAGGTAATGGCGCTTAACGAATTCACGATTAAATGACAATGACAATGATAATAGTAGTAATAATGATGATTATTATAAATCACTCGAAAGGTACTACACTTTGCACATAGTTGAAGATTGATTTATTTGCTCTGTATTTTCATTATTATTATTATTATTATTATTTTTATTTTTATTTTTATTTTTAATGTTATTATTATTATTATTAGTAGTAGTAGTAGTAGTAGCAGTAGATTTATTTATTTATTTGCTTTCCTCGACCTTGCCATGCTAAATTGTTCATTTTGTTATAATAATAACATAATAATAATACACACTGTGGTTACTCCTTTGTGGGAATCATTAGAATATATTAGATGAGAATTAGTTTACTGAATGCGTATGTAAACTTTGTCACAGGTGACTTTCTGGCATTGGCCGACTCCTTCACGGATGGCCTGTGGCATTCCGTGCTGATTGACGTCATATCCGGTCAAGGTGGGGGACCTGGAAAGGTCAGCGTCATTGTCGATGGTCGCCCGGATGTTTCAAATCGCCAGCTGTCGTTTAAGACCGGTCCAGACTACCTGATTGGAGGTTAATTTTTAATTGCTAATTAGTAATTGCCGTTGCACTGGTGTCCCAATACCGTGGCATCAAGAGATTACTTACCAAAACTAAGCCATAATTAGGTTAGTATCTGTAAGGTCAGTGCATTAAGACAGAGAGACAGTGTATGGAGGATAAGCAATTTGAAAGAAGTAAGTCTTACATTGAGAACGAAATGACGTACAGGCGACCAAGCAGAAGGAACAGATACAAGGAAAGAGTCCTAAAATCTTGGTCCAGGGAAAGAAAAAGCTCCTTTACCAAGAACCGTGGGGTTAATAGCTCTAATAACAGGTGTCTGAAATGCTGATTGACATTGTGGAGGTATATCAATGCACAGTTATGTCCAAGTATCAGACATGTTCCAAACCAAACGATTTGGATGACCTTTTGTTGCTCCAGATACATTCATACATACCTACTTACATATATACATACACACACATACTTACTTACATGCATACATACATACTTTGTAAGTGCAGTGTTATCTTAATTCTGTCTGTTTCAGGAGGTGATACGGAAGGTGAGACAGGATTCCAGGGTTGCATCCGAAAACTTGTCATTCAAGGCGATCCTGTGTTGTTGACTCCAGACATAAAGAACGTTGGATCAGTCGTCAATGGGACGTGTTCTGTTCAAGACAGGTCTGGTTATGGATGAGTGGAAGTTTTCTGGAAAATCTGGGTTCATGGATATATTGACCTGAAAATTTACATAGCAGCTTTGAAGAACATGAACAAAGGCACTGAAGCGAGGCTATCGCTCATATATATACATTCATACATCAAAATCTTGTGTGTTAAGATTAGGGCTATGAACAGTCATCTGGAGGACCAGAGAATGCCATCCAAAGGTGTATAATGAGGCTGTGAATATAATCCCGTTTCTGGAAATTAGTCTTAAGTATTATGAGCGGACTGGCGGTATGGTATGTCTTAGGTACTCTCAAGTACCTCTTGTTTTTATAAAACTATAACACCCATAGTTAAGATAACCTAGAAATGTTTCTTGAGCTTTTTGTGATGGTAAAGGTCCAATTTTGAGAGGGTGATGGGTTCAGGAAGGATTGTGAAAGAATGGTATGTCCAGATAGATGAGTGATTTGTGGAAGTTTTAAAGTGGATGAGTTCATGGACTAATGTTTTTCACAATTTCTAGGCAAGGGAGTTCTTAGTTGATTAGTTTTTAGACGTTTCATGATACAAGAACTTATTTCAAATTAGTGAAGAAATATGAAAAAAGAAATTTATTTTATATTATGCCACTTTGGGTTCCTAAGCAGAGTAATTTTAAAAAAAATTGCTTTTTCTCATGTTTTTTAACCAATTAAAATATATAATTAAAAATATCATTAGTAATCACCAGTGTTTCTTTACTAATTGAAATATATTGTATTGTATTGTATCTAGAAATTTATAAAGCGCCTCTCGCAGAATAACTATTCAGAGGCGCTCTCAGCACAGAAGCCCCGGGGAAACAAAAATGCCTTTAGGGAACGCATGACCGATGAGGAAAAACCAGTCATTAGTTTGGCCCTAAGCAGAGGGGGAAGATCATTCCACATCGTTATATCATTAGTAAAGACTTGTTCTGGTTTCAGATGTGATCCAAATCCGTGTGAGCACAAAGGAGTTTGTTCACAGGACTTTAATTCCTTCTCTTGCGACTGTGGAGATACTGGATATGCTGGAGGAGTCTGCCACACCTGTAAGCAATCATTTCAACTTAATAATACCAAAACTAAGCTGCAGTCAGGTGTGGTATTGTGTGTGATGTTAGGATTTTTAGGATAGCACACGTTATGTTAGGTTAATGTATGTTATGTTCAGGTAGCATAGGATAATGCCATTTTATAATGTACGGCTATTTCTCTGAACATTTTATCTTCATGGCCCTTGCAGCCTGACTTCGAACGACCACATGACAGAACATCATTGACAATGAGGACCTGTAATTGAAGTCCTTGCTCAAAGTCCTTGCATAGTAACCGTCTTGGTGAGGTTTGACCCCATACTCTCCGTGTTACAAGTCAGGCACTCTAACCAATTAGGTACCAAGCCTGCAATGTGGTATTATATGCTGTGGTATTTTGACATAATTTATAAGTGGTATAGTGTGATATAGTAAGGGGTGGTTATTGTGAAATGCTATGACATATGTGCTCAGGTGTCATACCGCACTACAACCATATTATGGTGTGGTTGGGTTGAGATGTAGTATGATGAAGTGTGGTTTTAGAGAGGTATGTTATGATAAGGTTTTATAAGACATGGTACAGTAAGGTGTTGTGGAACTTATGCTATGGTAAGGTATGGGTATAGCAAGGTGTACATAAATTGGCTGCCTGTACCAACAAACAGAAATCAAAATCTTGGCTGTGGATTCTTCATGCACTATCTACAAACACTTGAAAACTGTTCTTTCCACCGAGGCTGAGCCGGAGAATCTCAGAGGACTTAGTTATCTGGAGAGGCGCTATATAAATGCTCAGAATGAATGAATGGAAACACTTCATTTATGTAAAACAAACAAAATCAATTTATGAGGAATTAAATGAATCAGTAGCTCTACATAGTTTCGAATTTTGCTTACTTATGGACTTCCAGCCAAGTACCTGGTGTCCTGCGAAGAAGCCAAACTCTTGTTTCCGCTTCTCCCGGACAAGCAGATGATGATCGACATTGATGATTCCGGTCCACTCGATCCGTTTCCAGTCAACTGTGTTTTCCAAGGTAGACAAAGCTTGTACAAACATAATTACATTGCTTATATTATTACATTGGTTTTTTTAAATCCTGAATGGTCACTATTCGTCAGGTTCTCATAGAGGGAAATATTATTATTATTATTATAAATCTCTCTGGAACAAAAAATTACGTTAGGTGCTGTTAACGGGTATATATGCATTATTATTTTTGGCAGCCAAGGTAGTCGTGATCCCTCAGGTTCTTACAATAATATCTGGAAACTATAAAATCAGGTCTGGAACGGCTGTAAATTATCAAGTTCCGGCTCAGGAAAAGTGCCATTATTATTATTATTATTAGTATTATTATTATTGTCATTCTGCATCTGAAGAGCAAATCAGTCTATGAATTAATCATTTGTTGTTGCTTGTAGGTTTCCAAAATTCCATCCTGGAGCTCTCCCATGACTCGATGGATGAGATGTTAGTTGATGGCTATGCGGAGGCCGGTTCTTATGTTCGTCCGATCGTATACACTGCAGCCAAAGAAGAAATCGAGGAGATTGCAAGAAGAGCATTCAGGTGTGAACAGTACATCAAGTACACCTGCTTTCAATCGAAGCTTCTCACCGATGCAGGTAAGCATTCACCGGATTATTATTACTATTACTACCTGCCACTCGCCCCAAATATCAGGCAACAACAGAGAGACTACTTTCTCTTGTGGCACTTATATATGGCTGTCCACCGCTTCAATGCGGTCGCTTTTTGTAGCATGTTTTCCACTGACTAAACTGTCTGCAAAGACTATCTATTCCAGAACAGTGCTCCCATAATTTTTGCAATCCCAAGGGATCATTCATACTACTATTATTGTTATTGTTTATTATTGTTATTCCTGGGTACAATTGATCCCTCGGATCTTAAAAAGTAACTTATTATTATCATTACTATTATTTCTTGCGAGGTACATATGATCCCTCGTGATTACAGAAATTAGGGGAGCATTGTTCTGGAATGGCTAGTCTTTGCAGATGGTTTTATCAGTTGAAAAAGTGCTTCAAGCGACTCTACGCAGTTTCACTTATCAATATCGTTATCATTATTATGACTATTGTTATTTTCCGATTATTGTCTATGCCCACACAGACCACAGACTGTCTTTGCCAGGCGTGCAGTGCATTCATCAAAAGAGGAATTGTAATCGAGAATTTATATAGCGCCACTCAAAATCAGTGGCGCTTCCAACCCGGGTTAGTGTCTTCACTGACAAAGAGAAATGTTTTTAGGCACTTGCGAAACTGGACAGGAGAGAGAGAGAGAAGGACAAACCTAAAGCCCTGAGGAATGCCTTTCCTGCAAAGACTGAGTGGTTCAAGAGACATTCAGATGCTGCAAAGTGATGTTAGAAGGATAAAGTTTCCATGTATTGCTAGTTTCAGTCGATTGATTGATTGGTAAATTTATTTATTGATTGATTGCATGTTTGATGGATTGATTGGCTAGCTGATTGATTGTTTGATGTACTGATTGATTGTTTGATTGATCGATTGACTGACCGACCGACTGCTCTGTGTATCATGACACAATGCCTTCAGGTACCTCTCAAAATCACCATTTCTTTTTGATTACTAACAACTATCATTTCCCCTCTGTTACAGGGAGTGCCGATCCAAACATACCCAGCTGGGGTTGGTGGGTCGGGCGTGAACGAATGGTGGAGCGTTACTGGGGCGGTTCGGCCCCAGACTCGGGCAAGTGCGCCTGCGGCCTGAAGAGCGAGTGCAGGACAGGTGGAGGTGGCGTTGGCCTCAACCCCTGCAACTGTGACTCGAGCATTCCTATAGAGAACATCTTCGACGACGGATATCTTCGGGAGAAGGACCGACTGCCCGTCATGGAACTGCACTTCGGGGACACTGGAAATATCGGCGATGAGAAATGGGGGAAGCACATCCTTGGGCCACTTCGCTGCGAGGGAGACAGTGAGCTATTACCATTGTTGTTTCATAAGGTAAGGTAAGCTAAGGTACCGTAATAGGTAGGTTAGGCTAATCAAGAAAAGACAAGGTAACTTCAACTACACTATGAACAAAAAAATTTTTGAAAGTAAGAATATAAGGGGAATTTTTTGGAATCAATTGCATAATTGTGTAGTTACGTACAGGGTACAGCAGATTGTCATTCTCTGAGAGATTTGCATAAAAAGGAAAAACTTTTGCTATGATATATTAAATTAGGAATACATGTTTTTATGAGGATTTGTGTCATGGGAAAAGTTTTATGTTTAAAGTGTTTTGTACTTAGCTGGTTTACCTTTACGTGTTTACTGTTGCCTTTTAATCTTTACATTTTTACCTTAAACTTTTTATCGTTACTTATTTACCTTTACCTCTTTTTATATTTGGAGCTTTATTCCTTTACCATTTTACCTTTAACTTTTTATCTTTGCCTGTTTACCTTAACCTCTTTACCTTTACTCTTTTTCCTTAATCTTTAACACTTTAGCAACGAGTGTGCTAAAAGTGACTTGTCATTAAAGTGTTAAACCAAATTTTAAAATCATAACAAAGATGTTCATGGTGCACCATAGTAAATTACTTTGTGTGCAGAGCACTGCAATTAATCTGCACATAGCAGGAAGTTAAAATAGCATTACTATAGGCTCAATGTTCAGTTGTTTTACAATATTTTTGCACCTAACAATGTAATATGTGATATGTAGTTTATAATAGACTGTTTTGTCAATAGTTTATGTCCATCGTTGTATTCTTGTTCATCGCTAGTGTTTAAATATTTGTAAAATTTCCTGATATTACCAACAGTAATTCCTGAACGTTTTGAGACCTCAGAGTCATCTGTGCTAATACCAATTTTGTCCAACGTCATGTTTACATCTCCAGAAATAATAATTTTCATTTTGGTTTGATAGTAGTAGTATAGTATTAGGTGATAGCATGATCCAATATAAGGTGTCATAAGGTTTGATGACTTGCAAATGCAATAACTTTACTTAAAACCGAATGTAACCTGTACCTTGCAGCCTTGTTCGAGAACGTGGTAACGTTTCGTAAGGAGGATGCAACCATAGAGCTGCCAACATACACTGGAGCCGTATCTGGTGACATTCGGTTCCAGATGCGAACGACAGCGCTCAACGGAATCATTCTGCAGAACACAGGGACTTTCAGCTTCATCGAAGTCCGACTTGTCTGTCAGTACTATCCTTAAAAAGCATCAGCCTGACTTTATGTCTGTCAAGAACTCTATCTGTCTGTGTCTGTTAGTCTGTCTGTCTGAAAAGTAAGTAAGTGAGTAGTACATTCTTTATTAAACCAGCAGTCTAAGTGCACTGTGGTGAACATCCATCAAAAACAATTAATGTCAGAAAATGTCAATAAGAATACAGCATTCTAACCATTCTGTCTGTCTGTCTGTCTGTCTGTCTGTCACTCTGTCTGTTACTTAGCCTGTCAGTCTGTTTTTTGTTTGTCAGACTTTCTTCCTCAGTTTAATCACTATAATTCTGTTCTGCTTCGCAGTCTTGGAGGCCCTTGTGGCGTGTGGCGACCTGTGGGGGAGACTGCTTCGCAGTCTTGTAGACGCCTTCTGGCGTACAGCAGAGACTGCTTCGCAGTCTTGTATATGCCTTCTGGCGTCTAGCGACCTCTGCCGTGGAGTGACTGCTTCGCAGTCGCCCTCTGGCGGCGACTGCTTCGCAATCTTGGAGGCCCTTGTGGCGTCTGGCGACCTGTGGGGGAGACTTCGCAGTCTCCCGTGGACTGACTGCTTCGCAGTCTTAGAGGGTGAACCGGGCGTTGGCGTGTTAAAGAAAACGCCAGAAATCTATCCCTCACTGCCGGTCTGTAGTCAGCCTCGCCCTTAGTAAAGCAGACTGGTTGTTTCATATACTGTAAATAATTTAGATCTTTGTCTTTGAACATACATGTGTTAAAATTTTGCTGTAAAACGATGAATATACTTCGAATCGATCGTCATTAAATTTTGTGCGAAAGTAAACAACTTACGCGCATTATTAATGACGTTGGGGAATACCGGCGCCATAAATAGAACCGCTTCGCAGTGGAATAGGCGAGCTTGCACGTGATTGACGGTCGGGTGGGTAGAGTTGTGGGGCATTTTCACCATGGTAGGGGTGAAAACGGGTGACGCGAACACCTCCACTGGGCGTCCGAAGCTGAGGCCGACACAGTAGTGAAGGTTTCGAGTGAAAAGGTGCAAAATTGTAGAAGTTAAGCCCGGTCAAACAGACAGACAGAGGGACACACACACACACACACAGAATTCTCGCTTTATTAATATAGATTATGTTACCTGGGTGAATTTTCCATTGGCAGTTGGAAACATCATCCAGTTCCGTTTTGATGTTGGAAACGGAATCCAGACGCTGGAGAAGATGACAGCCTATCCACTGAATGACGACAACTGGCACACGATTCACGTGGAGCGCAACCGTAACCAGGCGACCTTGAGAGTCGACCTGCAATCCCCCATCGATCTGAGCGAACCTTCAGACCAGGAGTTCCGCGAGCTTGCGCTCACAAGTCCCCTTGTTATCGGTAAGTTTTAGAAGGTAAAAGAGTAGAGGTATAAAGGTAAGGGTAAAGGTAAACAGGTATAGGTAAAAGTTAAAGATGAAAAGGTAAAGGTAAAAAGAGGTAATGGTGTTAAGTTAAAGGTAAAAGTATACTGGTTAAAGGGTAAACGTAAAAAAGTTAATGGAAAAGGTAAAGAGAAAACATGTATGAAATCTATAGAAATGGTGGCATCTAGGTCAGTTTGGTTTGAAATGGACGATCAGAATGATGATGCAGATGATGATGAGGAGGAAGATAAAATGATGATGAATTTGTTGATGATAGTAATTTTGATGATGATAAAAATGATGCTGATAATAAGGATCGGGTAGATAATGATCATGAATATGATGATGGATGATGATAAAGAGAGGTAAGACGATTATCTAGGTGATGACGAAGAAGATGTTGATTATATTATATTGCATATAAACATAATTGCTGTCATCGCAGATCGGATGTGATTAGACGCTACTGGTGCTGAGAAGTTGTCTTTTGTTTCCAGGCGCTGCTGTCGACTACAGTGAAGGATATGTTGGCTGCATCCGGGCTGTTCTAGTTAACGGTGTTCTGATGGATCTTCGCGGCAAGGTTGAACGGGGCGAAGTCACCTATGGTGTCTCAGCTGGTAAGTTTCACCCAGTTTTTGGTTACTGACCGACAAAGGTTCATATCCCTTTTCAAAGTGCATAATATGCTATTTTAACAGATGTGTAAGAAATCAGGTTGAGTCTTGTCTGTTCCAACAGAATCCAGTAATGTCTAGTCTAGTGTAAATGAATCTATTCTAGTCAAGAATAGTCTGTTCTACTGTGTTCTAGTCTAGTGTTGTAGTCAAGTCTAGTGTTGTAGTTGAGTCCAGTCAAGTTTGAGTTTATTGAAGCCTATTTTAGTTTGTTCCAGTCTGTTCTAATCAAGTCTAGTGTTTGAGTTAAGTCTATTCTGGGCTGCTTTAGTGTATTCTAATCTATTGTATTCTAGTTTTCTTGTCAAATGTAGTGTAGTCTAATCTAATTTAATAATTTCTTTGGCACCTTTGTAACTATTCCTTAATGAACTGTGGACCTCTAGCATTGTGCTTATGATTCTGTGTAGGTTGTCATCCTAAGTGTGAGAGCAATCCATGTTACAACAATGGAATCTGCTTGGAATGGTATTCAAGATATACTTGTGATTGTGCCTATACTCCTTTCAGAGGATGGGATTGCGGAAGAGGTAAGTCGACGATTGCTCTTGTTGATGGGGGGGGGGGCTTGATTTGGGATTTTGGCTGTGATTGGCTGATTTAATTCAACAAAAATGAGAAACTTTTGTTGACAAGTTACCAGACTGAAAGCTATTGTTACTAAGTGTGATTAGCTGTTCAGGCATTCATGATTCTTGTGATTGGCTGTTTTACAAAGAGAAGTTTGGTGATTGTCTATTAGCGATCGGAAATTTGAGTTGCAAAGCACATACTGAGATTTTGCAGCTGGTATTAGCTAGGTGCTGCTGGCTGCTTTTAACCCTTTCGCTCCCATGACCGCCGGATATATCCGGCGACCAAAAATAATTATAATCCCTTGCACGCCGGATTAATCCGGCGACATATCATGGACTCTGTTATAACGTTGGTCTTTCGATTTTTCAATAGCAAGTGCTGGGAATATTATATGTGAGATAGGCCTACTAGCGCGTGAGTTTACATCTATAATCTCTGCAAGGTGGCGCACTATAGTAGTGAACTAAGCCAGCCGATGATAACCTACTATGACGTATGAAAATATGTTTATTCTGAAACTGTGTGTTTATTTCTTGTCTGTGTAAAACCGAATGCGTTTAGAAATAATAGTTTTATTAGAAAATTACATAAATATCGGAAACCTTGTCACATAAGAGAGAAATGTACACTTTGAAAGAAGTGGTGGATCACTTTGCCAATTTAGAAAGCGACGATGGCGATGACAGTGGAGAGGATGTGCAAAGTAATGACTCGGATGAAGAGTTTGAAATGAATTTTACTGGCAATGCTGAGCGTGCTATTGCTGATGGAGAAAACAACGATGAAGAAGAATTAGAAGAGGACAATTCATGGACGTGTCAGGATTTCGATTGGAGGCCTGCAAGGGGAGAGTTACCAATGTTACATCCATTCACAGGACACTCTGGATTCAATGTTGACGTTACAGGCTTCATCCCAGATGACTTCTTCCAATTGTTTGTCACAGATGATCTATTGATTCTATTCAATCATTTTGCTATTCAAACCAACCTTTTTGCTCAACAGTTTTTAGAAGGTCACCCGAATCTACCTCCATACTCCGATGTTCGTCTGTGGAAACCAACATCCGGGATTACATCCGGGATTTCAATTTTTTAATGGGTAGGACTGAAAGGGTTAATTAAAAAGTGAAGCATCATTTCTCTGCAATACTGCGCATGTTTGCTTTATTAGAAGTTAGCATATCTTGATTGAGATATTAACTGCGAATTTTACTTTTCTAGAGATGGGAGTGACAATGCAGCCAGACTACATGATTCGTTATGAGTTTGACCCTGCCTTTGGCGACATTTCAACTGATGAGGAGAACATTTTGATTGGGTTTTCCACCCAGGAAAAACATGGTTATCTCATGTTTATCCGAAGCGATAAAGTACCACCTGAATATATCTCCATCGAAGTTAACAACAACGGTTTGTAGTACTCAGCATCGGAAGGCATCCTATATCAGACTTGAAAAAGACTTGACTAGATTCGACTAGATGACCAGACCAGAATAGATTAGAATCGACTTAACCTGAATAGCTTTATCCTACCATATTTTACCTTGCTTTGCCTTGCTGCATTTTACCTGTCCTATCTTCTCTTAGTTTACCTGACCTTAATTAGGTTTAGCTTACCTCAAGTGACCTTACTGAACCTGGCTTTACCTTGATTTACCTTACCTTGCCTTTGCACCTTTTTGAGGCTCCACACAAGTATTATGCAAATAGTAAGTAAGTAAGTAAGTATATTCTTTATTATACCACCTGAAAATGCACTGTGGTTAACAATACAGGTTATACAAATAGATGCATAAGAAACTGATAAAAATAATAGCATACAGAAAGATGGACTTAATTTCGGTCAAGTGTTCAAATAAGTGAGCGAGTATTATTTAACTAATGTTAGTGTTGGATAGAGACCATAAATTATATAATAATTTTAGAGGTATAACAGATGCATTGCCAGGTATATCCAGATGCATGCCTACATAATTGTACACATACTTTATCGTACCTAACCTTGGTTTATTATCCTTACCTTGCTTTTGCTTGCCTTGCCTAATCTTACTTCATCTTACTTTTGTTTACTGTTCTTTAGCATCACATTACCTTTTTTATTGTACGTTCTTTACAGGTGGAATCAAGGTGATTGTTGATGTTGGTTTCTACCGAGACGAGGTTAACACCGACATTCCGAACGTTGACCTGACGAACGGTCAGCAACACGTTGTTAGCGTTCGACGGATCAACTCTGGGAGGACGCTGATACTTGCAGTAGGTTGGCTTCTATGTTTTATGCTTTAAGGTAAGGTATGTTAAGGCGTGGTAGGGAAAGATAAGGTTTCATAAGACAATGTAAGATATGGTAAGGGTGTGGTTGGTAAGGTAAGGTAGAGTGAGGTAAGGTGAAATTAAGCAAAAACGTATATGGTAAAGTTAGGTAAGGTTGAGTAAGGTAACTCTAGACAAGAGAGGTAAGGTAAGAAAAGATTGAGCAAGAGAAGGTAAGGGAAGCTAAGGTTAGATATGGTAGTTTAAGACTCGACTCATCTTACCCGGTGAGATGAGATATGGTGATGTGAGGTTGGGTAAGGTAGTTAAGAGTTAGGTAAGGCTTTGTTGGATAATGTTAAGGAGAGGGACAATAATGATATTGGTGCCATTGGTTGATAAAGGTTCACATTATTTTTAACAGGTTGATGATTACCCACCGGCAATAAAGACCTGGGACTTGACGCCGAGCGCTGATACTCGACTTGACAACCCTCGTTACATCTACTTTGGCAGGAATGGTCAGGAATCTATCTACCTATCTATGTGTATTTTACATCTGGGAAGATAGGTGTTATCTATGTTTCTTGTATTTTCGTCTGTAAAGATGTTAATTAATTTCTTTGTATGGAATTCGGTAGTTCCTAGTTTATAAAAAAGTAATGGTATCATACCTGTGTACAAATAAGGATTAGCTTATCTTCACTTTATAAAGATAAGGTTTACCTTATTTTTTCTCCTGAAGGTAAGGAGCCGTAGGCCTACTGTACCTAAATTTTGTGTGCTTGTATTCTAATCTGGTCGGTTCTACATGGTTCTGACTCCGAATATAACTAAAAGTCAAAGGTTTCAGCTATTATTAGCCAAAAGTACAACTCGTGCAGAAGCGATACATAGTTGTAACTAAGATGCACGATGTAAGAAATAACTAAGACTCAAACTGAGTGGGTAACTTAATTAATTCCAATGTTCTCTTATGTCAAATCTATTATGGTTTTGCTCTTACCTATTTTGTTTGATAAACATAATATAATATAACATATTAATTTTCAGTATGATAAATTGAGTTGTTACAATTTATTTTTGCAGAGACTACGCGCCCTGGTGACGGATATCGTGGTTGCCTGTTCCGTGCGCAGTGGGACAACCAGTTTCCACTCTCTCGTGTTTTCCAGGATCCACGTAGCTCAAACATTGTTGTAGAGCCACCAAGTATGTTGCTAAGCAACGGTGCCATTCTTTAAGAGGAAAGACTGTAGATAGTGGTGCATTTTCAGTGATCTTCATTGTTTTATTCTGCTGGGTATTAAAGTTAATGACTTCTATGGCGCCATGCTCATAATGCACACCATCAATGGTCGTTTCTCCATAGAATTACTATCATTATACCGTGTGCTTTGTGGAACATTCTCCCACTGTTGCCTTTGCGTCTGTTCAGTACGCATTTGAAGCTGTCTTAAAACACACTTGTTTAGACCTGTTAGATAGTCATGGTTACAGCGCCGCTTTTATGAGGTACATAGAATGCGCTTTATTAAGTGTGCTGATACAGGTCCTTGCACATTACATACATACATACATACATTTGTACATGTGATAACGTCATAAAAAATCGGCTTGCATTAGATACAAGTGCGGCTTCAAGGTCAAGCCGCAGACTACTTCAGATTATGGGCTTCTGCTTTTTGCCATCCTGGACCTGAACGTGCAAGCTCTCTCTGCAGTTAGGTATAGGTTTATGTGGCGCTGGGAAATTCCTAGATACAGAGGCCTTTCGGGTTGGCATTTTAAACAGTTCGCTCTGCAAGGACCTGCCATATAAGGCTTGCCAGTTCTCGAGTGAGCTCTTTGTCATCCTCAAGACATCTTCAGCAGGTTCCCTAATTGAAAGTCTCTGACCCTTGGGAATGGTAAGATGTGGCAGTGGCGACTGTATTCCTTCATCAAGATGTGGGACGACACGAGCGACAGTACAAGCGTATATGCGAGGACTCGGCTTCCTAGATCAACCACATCCGACATTTTATGCCTGGTCTGTTATGGTAGAGGGGGTGCTCAACTGGAAGAGTAATCAAACAAGATACAGAATCAGTGGAGATTGTGGTCTTTGCTGTATAATATCCACGTGTACGTCCAAAGATCAACTCTTCTGGTTTTCTACTGAAAGTTTTATCTTGTACAACTCCGTTTTCCCGTATCCGTAAGTCGTGATTTTTATATCAGTTTGGATAAGTGCGTCTTCGAGCTTCTGGAGAGATGCTATATGAATACTGTGATACACGTGAGAAATACTGCGCATACAGCTTGATTTGAAGTTTATCTAGCGCAAACTGTATTGAGACTGCTGTTTTGTTGTTCCAGATAAGATCCGTGAGGATATGTGTGGCTTCGAGGAGTACACGCACGTTCCAGAGGTGATGGAGTTCCGGCCTACCCCGTCCTTCCGCCTCAATACCACAACTCCATCTTTCTTTGGCGAGGGAAAGGCGCAAGGTCTAACGTCCGTGGGAGCAGGCTTACTTGGAGGTCTGTGTTCGTTTGTGTCTGGGTATTCACAGGGCCAGATTTACCTAGAGGCCCGGGCCTAGGGCGGCAATATCTTGGGGCGGCATATGCGCCGCCCTTCAATTTAAAAAAAAAAGTAATAATGTGCCACCATTTTTAAAATAAATAATATTTTTGGAGGCATCATAATGGTAGCTTGTCAATAATTGTAATTTCATTTATATGTTGAGTTTGGGCAATGGGTAGCATTCGGTGTGTGCCTATAGGCGGAAGACTACTAAAGCTGGCCCTTGGCATTCATATAGCACCATTTTTTAAATCTTATAGAGGCTTTACCATCCCCCTACTTGACTGAATGACAGAAACGACATTACATAATCTAAACCTGGTAATCATAACAGGGTAGCATTCGGTGTGTGCCTATAGGCGGAAGACTACTAAAGCTGGCCCTGGGCATTCATATAGCACCATTTTTTAAATCTTATAGAGGCTTTACCAGGTTTAGATGATGTGATGTCGTTTCTGTCATTCAGTCCAGTTCTTTTATGACATATGCTGTTTGATTGCATCAGTTGCTGTGTTCTAATTTATTCTATTCCATTCCATGTTGTGTTCTATTTTATTCTATTCCATTCTATGTTTTGTATTATTCCATGCTATATGTTATATTTCATTCCTTACCGCTGCAAGCTGTTGTGTTCTAGTTTCTTGTACTTTGTTCTAGGGCATAACCGGAAATCGCCTCGGACATTTGCCTCGGCTGAATATCCCATTTTTCGGCACTATTCGCCTCGGCAAATACTTTACACACAAATAGTTGCAAATAAAATTTTTTAAGTTAGTCAGTTAAACGAATTTGTAGGCTCATAATATCAGCTTTCAGCTTCATCTAGCATATTCATTTTGAAGAAGAAAAGTTAAAAAACACCAACACCGGAAGTCCACAACGGAAGTCAATTAAGTCCATTTAATTAATTATTTCTAAAATTCAAAATGTATTGGTCAGTTACTAAAAGTGCACAAATTTAGTTCGATAATTTTGTATTACATGAAAATATGAAGCTCCGCATATGGAACAAATGGTACTCGGTTTGTACCCGGATCCGGCAAATAGTACATCCAAGTACTTGGATTCGGTACTCGGTGGAAAATGTCTACTCGGTTATGCCCTACTTTGTTCCAACTGTTGTGTTCTAGTTTCTTGTACTTCATTCCAACTATTGTGTTCTATTTTATTTCAGTCTGTTCCACTGGCCACATTAAATAAATCTGGTCCAACTATCTGCACTGGTCTCTGCTGTCTTTGTAGGAGTTCTTGGTGGCGGACTGCTCATCATCATTGCCATCGTCCTCCTGCTCTTCTACTACTACTACAAGCAGAAGCGTGAATACAAAACGTACGAAGCAAAGGACGCTCGCTACTTCGATAGTCCCGACTACGCCATTGCCTCGGGCAGCACACACCAACCGGAGGTCCAGAAGAAACGCGAGTTCTTCATCTAGAGCAGACTCAGGGACTCTATTCTTTACGCTCATCTTTGGGCGGGCCTGCTGACAATGAACGGTTGCTATGATGATGCTTGCTGACGAAGTTTTTGTTGAAACGCTGAGCACATTAGCGGTCGGTTGCCATGACGACGTTGCCATGGAAACACTGATGTTGTACATATAGGTTTTGTATTTTTTGTTCCTTTAGGCTTTGGTAAAGATTGTGCCTTTGCCAGTTTTATGGGGCTAAGAACCCTCCCCAGTTTATGATGAATTTTGATCTGAAACATCACTGCATTTTCCGAATGGTCAAGCTTTTCATAAATGTGTTGGGTTGTTTCATAATGTTCAGTAAGGTAAACGAAATTGAAGAGGTGTCCTATTGGCCGATTGCCTTTCATTTCTGATTCCAAGTTTCACATTCCAATGCATCACGTCAATGTTGCAATTCGCTGCAATTCTAATTTCACATTCCAATGCATCACGTCAATGTTGCAATTCACTGCAATTCTAATTTCACATTCCAATGCATCACGTCAATGTTAAAGTTCGCTGCTATTCTAATTTCACATTCCAATGCATCAGGTCAATGTTGCAATTCGCTGCAATTCTAATTTCACATTCCAATGCATCACGTCAATGTTGCAATTCGCTGCAATTCTAATTTCACATTCCAATGCATCAGGTCAATGTTGCAATTCGCTGCAATTCTAATTCACATTCCAATGCATCACGTCAATGTTGCAATTCGCTGCAATTCTAATTCACATTCCAATGCATCACGTCAATGTTGCAATTCGCTGCAATTCTAATTTCACATTCCAATGCATCAGGTCAATGTTGCAATTCGCTGCAATTCTAATTCACATTCCAATGCATCACGTCAATGTTGCAATTCTAATTTCACATTCCAATGCATCAGGTCAATGGTGGAATTCACTGTCAAGCTACTTAGATCTTAAAGAATTGTTTTCCAGGTGTTATGCATTGCTTTGTAATGTTTGTTTCTCAGCTGAAAACCTTTCAACTGGGGACCATGTCTGTAAGGACTAAATGTTAATAGGTGCATATTAATTAGAAACAATTACCAATGTTGATCTAACAAGTAATCAGTGACTTCTATAGCACAAATATTATGATGCACATCTCATTGTCGCTTCAAGGGATTTTTCTAGTTAAAAAAATTATAATCGGTTGGACAACTTTGTTTGAAATGCAATACTTCAGAAAAAGCAGAAGTTGGGCAACAGTGAAGCTCATTTTGCCAACTGCCAAATAGCCTGAAGCGAACTGTTATTGCAGCTTTGGTGCAGAAGTTTCTATGTACAGGTTACTTGGGCTTTGTGGCTGGACTGTGCATTTAGTGTCCAAACGAATGTGTGATGCAATTTACTGAAAAGTTGTGAGGTTATATTATTGTTGCTGATCACTTCACTCAGCTGCCAAAGGAGATTTAGATATCCACACATGTCCATACGAGCTTATCTGGCTTTATTTTGCATTGGGCTTTCCTATCAACAACGTTCCTATGATTTCCTATGTGTTTTGTTTAATTCAGCTGAAGACACTGTCAGATAAATGTGCAAGCAGCGTTTTTGGAAAGTTCGTAAAAGGCGCTATATAAATGTTTTATATTATTGTGTTTGCGCTGCAGCCAAAAGATCATTCAAGTCCAAAGCCCAGCCTCTGAGGACTAATGTTGTTATTGGTATGCAGAGCAATTGTTTTGCCTTACCCGACTAATTTAAGTGAATAAGTGGGGTAAGAAATGGGATCACGTAGGAATTAGGTATCGATAATACTTTGGTTTTCATTGTTCTCATCCCAGGTCTGATTTGCTTCAATCTGAAATATGATAGATCTGCTCGTCTGAAATATGTTTTTTAAATAATTTTTTATGTTTAATTATATTCGTATAATTGGATTCTGTAGCACACGATTTTTTAAATAATTAAAGATTTAATTATTTGCAATTGAAGTTTACTTTGTGTGTAATTTGCTATTTGATCGAGTCAATCTCCAGCAGAATATGATACTGACTACATTTTCACACTAATCAACCATTTTATTCGTATTAGGTAATAGATCAGATTAGAGTATAGAATGTAAAACTTCTGTATCACTGTTACCGTAGAATATGAAGCATCAGTCGGTAATTGCATCATTTTCCGTAATGGAAATTAAAATCCCAGAGAGACCAGGATGCCTGCTGCAATAGTAAGCGAATTGGAATAGACTGCAGTCTTAAGTGTCGACCGGAATGGGGTCGTCTATAAAGGATGTCCCAGAACGATGGCAGGAGGGATCGCCCCAATGCAGACGTCCGCTTTCTATAGTTCGGTAGGCCTATATGAAGCCCTATGCCTTTAACACTTTAACGACGAGCTGCATTGGTTTCCAAGTCACTTAGTACACTCGTCGTTAAAATGTTAAACACCAATTTCAGTCAGAGAGTCTGGACTGCTTTGGATCTAATTGGAATCGCTTTCAAATGCCGGATGCGGCAGTATCAGAGTACCCACGGGACAGCAAGGTAGCCCTCTTCGATCGACAGGATAACCGAATCTAGCCCTTGGCACTTCGTTAGATAGCGAACTTCCGCAAGGTAGGATGTGGAGGCTAATGCCAAATGCAGACAAGTGGAATGGGAGGGGTGCAGTGTTTAATCTAGACATCTTTGGGGGAAATGTCCCCCCAGGATTTATGTCCCCCAGAGACCAGCAATACTATAATGCAGAGACCTTTAGGGGAGGAAAAATCACCCCCAGGATAACTTACATGTTTTCCCCCCGAGAGGTGAATAATACACTTAGGCCTAATTCCTAAAAAAGGTCATCAACCTTTTTGAGAGAGTAATTCCTATAGAAAATGTGTCAAATGGGACGAAGGACTAAAAAAAGTCATCAAACTTTTTTTGAAGATGAAATTATAAAAAGTCTGAAACTTTATCAAGATGGATTAAATTACCAAAAAATCTTGTGTAAATTCGTTGGTCCCCGCAGAAACCTAGTCCCCTCCCAGAAGAGGGGAACTAGATTAAACACTGGGAGGGGTGCAAAGTAGGTTATTTTTGCGGACGTCCTTTATGTTGACCCCAAGGGGCAGAGCGGACTGAAATGAAAGGGCAGCGAATTCTAAGAAGTTTTTTTCTTGACCAACGCTATGGTAAATAAGTTAGTAACGAATGAAATTCACGAAATTCTACATTTACACTTTTACAGAGTCTTAAAAGACTATCTAGAAACGCCAATACACATGTATCGCTTTTTGCGATTTCACGGATTTGCCAATTTCAATGCGTTGTTTAGGCCTAGTCGTGATTACAGCTAATTAAGTTTTAGTGCGCATTCAGTTGATAGCAACAGCGTGAACGACGGTACTAAGTAATAATTAGCAAAAATTAGTAATAAATTAGAGACAGTATTTTCTCCAACGGCGTATAGTCATGTACTATTTGCTATTGCCAATCGGGAGACATAGCTTCCATGACGACATAGTTTATTTAGCGTATCCGTTGGTGACGTTTATTTCGTGGGGATTCCATGCAACAGAGTTTCTTAACAATAGACAGATGTTTCCTTGGCGACGGAGATCATTCGATGTTCCCTTGGCGACAGTTCATCTGGCCTTTCTATACCGACAAACGCTTTATGTGACGTATAGGCTACGATTAATTTAACGCTTCTCTGCCAAAAACCACAGTTTGACAATTCTACGGCAACAACCACAGTTTATTCGGCATATCTATAGCAACTACCGCAGTTAATTCGGCGCTTCTGTGGCAACGACCACAGTTTATTCGGCGTGTCTATGGTAGCGACCAGTTAATTCGGCGTTTCCATGGTAACGAGCACATTTTATGACGCGGCCACAGTTTCTTCCGCGATTCTGTGGCAACAACCACAGTTTATTTGGCGTTTCCATGACGATGGCGTTTCCGGAAGTTATGGACTGCGAGAAGAATGATGAAGTCGAATAGCTCGAGGAGAGTGAGGATGCTGGCTCCGAGTAGGAGACCCAGTAGACCTCCGATCTCGCTGAAGAGACTCATGAGCTCGAAGCTGACCTGGAGACTGATCTTCTCGTAACTGAGGTCCTTGTAGAAGATGTCGACTTTGATGAAGTTCTCTCTGAAGAAGAAAGAGAATTAGAAGAGAAAGAAGAAGGTGGAGATTTAGTTGAAGACGAATGTGAAAAAAGAAGAAAAAGTTGATAAAGAAGATGGCCATGAAGATGAAGAAAATAAAGGATGCGGCGAGGGTGAAAGTGATAATGAAAATGAAGTTGAAATGAAGATGAAGATATTAGTTAGCAGAAGAAGAATCAGTGCCAATGCTTTTTTGCCAACGCAGCCTCAATTACGCATCCGAGCTCAACTGGCTATCATCCACAACAATGGAATCAAATTCATTTGTTGTGGATTCAATTCAGTCAGTTGAATCAAAATCACTAATTTATTCATTCTTTTAGTCATCTGTCTGTCTGTCTGTCTGTCTGTTCTGTCTGTCTGTCTGTCTGTCTGTCTGTGTGTCTATGTGTGTCTGTCTATCTGTCATCTAGGAAGGTTTGGTGATACTTGCTTTATAAACTGTTCGTCTAGTTCTCCGTTCTTCGCATAGTTGGCCAGTTCTTCGCAAAGTGCGTTCGACGCCGTCTCGAGATCGTTGAAGGCCTGTATGATCTTCGCTTGGGCGCTCTGCATTGCTTGGAGATAGTCGCCATAGAGCTTCTCCACAACGGTTACCATGGCAACCTCTGGATCGGTTGCTAGATCGGATCTTAGGAGTCTGAAGTTCTGTAGCTGCCTGGCGTATCGGATGATTTCGAAGTTGTTGATGAGGGACGTGTTCAGGGCGGGTATGGTGAGGTTGAAGGCGTTGTGGAGGGCGTCCTTGACGTTCGACCTGACGTCGATGACTTTGTTCACGAGCTGCTGCCACTCATCGAGATACCTCTGGTTGGCCAGGCGACGCGCCTCTTCCTTCATACTGATCGCGGGGGAAAACAGCACTTGGTTCAGCTCGAGCTTTGTCATGCCGCTCGAAGAGTTCAAGAACCGACGGAGTGGCTCGAGCAGATAGGTCTCCGTTACTTCGAGGTCGGTGATGAGGCTGTCCACCTGAGCGGTGAGAGACTGGCGCAGGGCTTTTGCGTTCAAGGACGCCTTGATCGTGGCGTCCGCATAGGACTGGAACAGGACGTACGAACGATCTGAGACGATCTCTTGCCAATCCTTGCGCAGATACCAGCGACAGGAATCGAACTGGTCACTTGGCTTCGAACATCCTGACGCAGCGACCAGGGACCCTGGACCGAGAGCGAGTTCCAGGAATCTCTCTATCTCGTCCAGAACGGCCAGCTTAACGTCCCAGCAGGAGGTATTGATATACGCTGTTGCCTGGTTCTGCACGAAGTCTTCCAGTCTGGGCTTCCAAACCGCCGAAGCATTTTGGAGCGACTCAACGCATCGCTGGTGTTCAACCCGATCCAGGTAGTTGACCGAGGTGTTGCCGAAAATGAAACTGATGATTCCATCGTACCTGTCTACCATGTCCTCTAGCTTCAAGATGGCCTGGTCAGCATCATCTCTGGCTCTGACGAGGTTGTTCTTCTGGATGTGCAGATACGTGTAGTTTGTTTCGTCACATTCGTAATACTCATCCAGACTGGATGACGTCATCTGAGGACCGACTTTGAGGGCCCGAACACAAGCACTGTCGCCATTCTTTGGTCCCAGCGGCCAGTTCTCCAGCTGGAAGCACTCTTCCAGCTTCCGACGTAAAGGGCTTGGGCCTCCCGTCGCCGGGTCTTTCTGGAAGAAGTCCGTGCTGAGTCGATAGATCATGTCGGCGAAGTCCTTGACGTCTGGTTGTTGCACGAGGCAGACCTCGGCCTTGGAGACAAAGCTACTGTTAATGGCGTTGAAATCCTTCGATAGCATCTCTAGGTTGTCAATGAGTTCTTCAGTTACACCATACCTGTAAATGGAGCCAATGGCGAGTTTTATCGGCCAACCTATCTCACGCTGCAACACGGTCAGTATTTTAATAATATTGAAACACTCTGCAGAGAGGCACTATGAGCCCTTTTCCTTAGGCCCTATAACTCTTTGTTTACTTTTCTATATATTTCACTGCGCACGTCATCTTCGTGCATTTTGGCATACATTCATTTGAACTAAGTGGAATCGTCAGGCTTGTTTGGCTCCCGAAGGGTTTAAGAAACCGATTAGTGGTCCTTGGCCAAAAAGTTGTGTACTACTTCACTAGATCTACGTTTAAAGCAGCCAACACAATTCAATGCTCATTCCTAGCGCTGTCCAAAATTGCACTCAATCTACAGGTACTATCTCTGAATAGTTTATACTGCGAGAGACGCCTTATAAATTACTAGATAGGGCCTACGATACGATACTGTCACAATTGCTGTGGTTCTCGTCCCAACAGTTTTTGATCTCAGGCCTTTTTAATGGTTGGCCCAAAGCTTTGAAATTCATTGCTCAATTCTGTTTTTTTCTGCTTGCTAGTAATTGTCGTTCAGGTCTTAACCTATGACTTACGTACTTCAACTTGCTTATTCACATGGTAGCCTGATTTTTGGTTTCGCTGATCTAGGCTACTGGGTATCGACTGAACATTACCAATGGATTACGCACGGTTTTATCGATATCGTTTCGTGCATCATGATGATGGCGCTAACGAAGCATGTTAGACTAGATTAGACTAGATTATATTACATAAGATTCATCCATTGATCCATCCATCTATCCATCCATTTATTCATTCTTCTCATCCATCGATCCACCCATCCATCCATTTATTACCTGTGGCGGAAGTAGGTGTCGTTCGTCAGCACTTTCCTGGTTTCTTCGATCTCCTTCCGGTACCCAAGTGTCGCATCTATAAGCGCCTTAGTCAGAGCCACGTTCCTGGTCACTAGGTCGCGGTTTGTGCGCTGGGAAACTTCGCGGGCACGGTCAAAGTTCTGCAGGAGCCGACGACGTTGCATCGGATCGGTCAGAAATATGCGATCGAAGTTGGTGATGGATAGCTGGGCGTAAGACAGCTGAGGTTCGTAGGTTACCTTCTGACATGGTCCAGGGCACTGACAATCCACGCTGACGTCCCTTGTTGCCACAGCTGCGTCCACAAGCAAAAATAAGTGTTATTAGTTTTATAAGAATTTTCAACGAGCACAAAGTCACACAGAAATGCGAATCTAAGACGCGGTTAGTCAGTCGCCAGGTGCAGAGTACCTAGATATCCAGAAGCTTGAAAGACAATAAAAATTAGGCGTCTCTTGAAGGAAGAGAGAGTTCAAGTATCGGAGCTACACCGTGCATTCTCGTGCGTTGGTCCATCCTGTTGGAACTCTCTTCCTGTTGACATTCGAGCTGTTCCTTTAAACTCTGCTGAAGTTACTTTTCCATCTAAAGATTCACCTTTTCAGATCCCTTAGACAGTCATGGCGCTTTGAGTGGTTCCATAAAATTCGCTTCATTTAGTCCAGATAATACATGAAAGAAATATGCATCTTTCGGTAGAGTGCGATTTTTATGGCAGTTTAACTGGTTTGATAGAAGCAAAGAAAATTGAAGAAACTAAATACAACTATGAGCCAAATAACATAAATTCTAAAATATGCCAACCATATGAAAAGGTCGGTCCCACCTTTAACATGGTTTACATTATTTTCTGTCAAAGGAAGATTTACCTAGATTAGATCTCACGCAGAAGAACGATTTCGCCATGTTGCAGACTGCAAGCATAATCGCAACAACCAGCTGATGAGTGTGGAAAAATAAGATAATATGATATAGATTGAGCAAAATCAGGTGAGATGAAGAAAAGGTCGCGTTATTTGTGGCTGATCTGAAACGTTGAAATTCTCTGCTCTCTTCTATGCTTTCCTCCAGTTCTAGAATGGCCTATCAATGTCTAAACTTATGATTGAATTTCGTCTATGTTTCTCACTTCCAAGGCCGTAGCCAGGATTTTGTTTCGGGGGTGTTTTCTGTTTCGGGGTGTTTTCTCGTCCTTGAGCAAGCCGACAAGCAACCGAATCAACCGAACAAGGGGTTTGAAGTTAGTAAATGCATTGTTTCATTTTTACATTATTTAATTTCGGGGGGGTGTTTAAACACCAAAAACACCCCCCTAGCTACGGCCTTGCTCACTTCAATAACTTTTTTGCAACTTCCACTTTCCCTAATCTTTTGAATTCGACTACGGCTTCAACTGAAGCAACCAGTGATTGATGCGCTATATGATAACGGCTTTACATAAGTAATTTGATTGGATTAGCTCGGATTAGAATAAACTAGAATGGATGACGAGAGGTTGATTAACCTTAAATCAGACTAAATGATTATAGATCAGACACGTTTATCTTACCTTAGGATACCTATCACCTTAGGATACCTATCACGTGAAATTGCAACCCCAGCCATTGCTTTTCCCTCATCCTTGCTTACTCTTGCTTGCCCTTACTCTTACCCTTATCATTACCCTTGTCCATTTTACTATTAAGTAGTAACTTCTATCACGCCAGCATCTGATGCCAAAACCAAGCCGCAATCAGGTCAATATCCAGAAGATCAGTTCACTAGGACACAATTGACAACAACACCTGTCACGCTCTTACCAGTATCTTTACCCTTAATTACCTTTACTGCCAACACTTGCCATTATCATTACTTCAACCTTACCCTTATCCTCGCCCCGACTTACCCTTTCTACTTACATTTACTATTGCCCTTACCTCTATGTGACTTATCCTTGATATACACTTGCCCTTACCTTTATTCTCAAACGACTTATCTTTGCTACCTTACCTTATCCTTTCCCCGATTTACTCATACTACAGACCCTCACCAGTGGCGTTATCGGCCGAGTCCATGAAGGCGTCGACGCACTGGCACTCCGCTTCGATCTGTCTGGCGAGGCACTGGACGAGGCAGAAGGAACGTGGATGGGCGTCCCTCACACACGACCCATAAGGGGATTCGAGGCTGTTGGTCATCTTTCGCCGGATGCCGACCAGGGTGTGGGTACCCGGGGCGATAGCGAAACCGAGATCGTCCACCTGAGGCAGTTCCACCGGATCGTGAAGCAGCGCCTATAGTTACGGAAGATACGCAGTATATGTAGGCTTATGTCTATATGTATTATTATTTGTATACCTGAGGTACATGTAATCCCTCGGATTTCAAAAATGAGATATATGGCATTTTTTCTGGGAAGGCCGGACTGCGTTGACGTCGTGTTGAGGGAAAAAAGTGCTGCGAAAAGCGACTGCATTGATGGGGCACAGATGGGCACTGATTGAGAAATGTGGTTTCTCTGTTGTCTCCAGCTGTTGTTGTTATTGTTGTTGTTGTTGCTATTGTTGTTGTTGTTGTTGTTGTTGTTGTTGTTGTTGTTGTTGTTGTTGTTGTTCTTCTTCTTCTTCTTCTTCTTCTTCTTCTTCTTCTTCTTCTTCTTCTTCTTCTTCTGTTAATATTATTGAATCATGAAGCTGCTCACCAACGACACCTACTTCCTCAACAGGAATTGAATAAATGGATGAATGGGTGGAAGGATGGACCGAATGATGAAAGGGATAGATGGATGGAAGATGAAGGAATGGATGAAGAGATGGATGGATGAAAGGATGGATGTAAGACGAATGAATTAATGGATAGGTGGGTCACTGATTTATTTGAGTGCGTGAGGGGTGGATAGACAGATGGATGCTTGTGTATGTTTGTAGGCTATGCATACATGTACATGAATGTGCAACTTGATAGAGTAAGACTGGATTAGATCAGAATAGTTTATCATAAAATTTGCTATAAAATTTGCTATGTGTATATTGGCACAAAAGTTTTTACCTCGGCAGCTATTGGAGACCGGCATGCAATTCAAATTTTTACGGTAAATTAGGTTATCACCCACCTTTAATCCAGCTTCGTGTTCTGGTCCACTCATGTACTCGTACTGTTCAATGTTGAGGGTTAGGCTCAGAGCAGAACCAGAACCTGAATTCAGAAACATCGAACCTCCCGCATACATATTTCAAGAATATTCTAATCGGAATCCGTACCTATATCTATACCTTTATTATATGTAGAGCGAAAGACTTTCAAGTTTATGGTTAAGTTTAGGTGCGTGGCAAAACCAAATTTTTATGGGCTTCGATAGTTTCTGGCTTAATTAGGTCCTAATTGACTTTTATAGTTTAACGGTTCTTTGACTCTGTCGGTTTGCAGAGTTTAGTAGGTGAACTCGACCTAATGCTGTCCGGTTTTTGGACTTTGCACCCGCTTTAACTCGGATAAACTGATGGCAGAATGCACCTTTCTGGATTTCCATTAATTTTGAATAGGCCTATGTCTAAAAATCAGTGAAGTAAAATAAGTAACTACTACAGTTAACAACTAGTAGCTAAACTGCTTCCTGTGTAGTTTAAAGAAGGAAACTACTTTATGCGAAACGTTGTTGCAACAACAGTAATTAAAGTACAAAATCTGAAATTGTGGTTTTGTAGGCCCCTACATCTTTCTAACTTCTCTGCAGCGTCTCCAGATTATTTTCTCTCACTTTTAACCAAACACTTGTTACAGGTTGCCTTTTTCGTTACATAGTAGTTGAACAATACTTAAGCAATGTTCCATGCTTTTTATTTAAGTCCGAGATTAACGAACCTATTTTCCAACACTCCCGTTCCCATGTTACAAAAACAGTTACAAACGTAGCCTATACTTAAAAAACATGTTAACTACTTTTATAAACTAGTTACTAAACTAATAGTTAAACTTTGTGAGGTATTCGGCGCTTTAGTGAAGTACATAAAAGAGGCTATGGATACACGTTTACGTTTCAAAGAGTAGTGAAAGAGTGCTAGTAGTAAAACTACTTTTAAAGTGGCGCTCATCATTGCTTGGTCTATATATTTATGTATGTAGGCTACTTAATATGTACATTGTGTACAAGAATACAAAAGTATGTAGCCTACTACAAACGTACGAACAAACCTGATTTGTTGACGTACAGTCTGTTAGATGCATCTGAGTTAAACGTATAGCAAACTCCGAAGTCCGTGAAAATTGTTGTGAAATTTGTCTCCACATCACAATTCTGTCCCATCCAAAAGCAACTGAAGCAAGCAATTAGAATCAGGCATTCTTCTACAGGATTCCATTCTTTATTGAACATTTAGGCCTTAGTACTTCAATGTAACTTACTGCGGTTTGTCAGTGAGGTTGTCAATAAACACGAATATTACACTGGTCAACAAATAAAAATTGTTTTCTCGTTGCCAAGGATATTTGAACAATTCTTTGGTATTTTGGGGTCGCTGAATTCAAAAATGGAAGTGGTTTTTTCGAATTGGCTCTAGTTCATGAGATAATGGACACCTCGAAATAAACAACTAAATATTTTAATTTTGTGGTTTGTAGCGAATTTGCCAGCCAGCATCGCGTCCGTGTGTTTGTCTCCTTGTATGTGTGTTTGTATGCTTCTTTGTATGTGTGCGTATGTGTCTTTGTATATGTGCGTGTGTGTCTTTGTTTGTGTGCGTATGTGTCTTTGTATGTGTCTTTGTATGTGTGTATATGTCTGCCTGTATGTGTGCATGTATTTACTTGTTTGGCTCGGATTATGTCTTGATGTTAGTTGCTGTCCCTCTGTATTCTGTGAACTGTCCGGACACCCTGTCCGGACCATGTCCAGACACTGTTACCTACCCCCACTCCGGACAATTCGAATGCTATATAAGTTGGAATCTTTGATGGCCCTCATATTCGTAAACTTATGGATTCTGATTTCACAAAATGTATGAATGGTCCTGAAGCTTCTGCCTGTTGCAGTTTTGTCTTAGTTGTGCAGAACTTTTTAGGCAACAACTAAGCAGACAGTTACGAAGAACTGGTACAAAACATGCTCACAAACTTCAGAAATGTGGGTACTAATATGAGCATAAAGGTACACTTTCTTCATAGCCACTTAAATAGATTTCCATATAATCTTGGACATGTCAGTGAGGAACAAGGTGAGAGGTTTCACCAAGATATAAAGGTTATGGAAGAAAGGTATCAAGGCAAATGGGACAGACACATGATGGCAGACTATTGCTGGAGCCTTCAACGTGATTGTCCTGATAACCGACATAAAAGAAAATCGTACAAATGGCGTTTAACTATGCATTAATTAATTAATTAATTAATTAATTAAGTAAGTAAGTAGGCTATGTTCTTTAATAAACGCTAGCAGACGCACAGCGCTTTACTTACACAAAGGGGAAAGACAAAATATAACAGTAATAATGACGTTAGATGATAAATGAAATAATAGAAACAGAGCCTAACTGTAGGCCTACAGCTTCCTACACAGGAAACCTCGTTGGGTAAGGGAGTCAAATCTAGGGAGAATCAGATTATGGGAACGAGGGCGCAAATCATACCCGGTCTTTAGAATGGGAGGTAGAAGGTCATGGAGGAGGTGACTAGGGTTTTTGAAAATGCTATTAAAGAGACCATGATCAGCTCTTTTACAGAGTGTCCTCAAAAGTAGGAAAAGAAGGAGGGAGGTAGCCAAGACGAACCAATTTACGAAAAATTGCGCCCGAATGATCAAGTTCCTGTTTGTTGGCAAAGCAACCATACCTGGGAACAGCATAGCATACAGTGGTAGACCGTATCACGTCATGAAGCCTGGGGCCCGAGAGCCCATGAGAAATCAAAATACGATGAGCGTAAAGGGATTGTTTAGCCATTATGCTCAGTTTTTGGATATAAGGAGAGAATTTAAACTTATCGGTTATTTCAATTCCTAATATTTTTAATGAAGAGACCCTTGAGATTCCGCATATAGGTGGTGGATAGGATTTAAGGATCGTCTTGGATTTGGTGAAGATAATGTCGCTGGATTTAGAATGGTTAAGATGAAGATTACATCTCTGGGCCCAGGCATTTATGCGATCAAGTTCTGCAACAGTGGTGGAGATATTAGAAGCCAGTATGAGAAGATAGCAGTCATCTGCTTATTTGAAGATGCGATTAAAGTGGTAGAGAGGTTTTAAACCAGACATGGCTGCAACAAAATTGGCGGGGCCCATGCCGGAGTCCTGTATGATACTTGCATTAATTCAGGCCAGGGACGATGTGATACCATGGAACTTAGTGCAATGGCCAGTTGGTCGGCCAGGAAAGAGTGTCTGACAGTGTCAAAAGCCTTAGAAAAGTCTAAAAGTTGTGATTTTTATCAATCAGCTTACCATGTTTAAATGTTATCAGACCGAAGACAATGCCATAATGTATTTTATGTGTGCACTTTGGTACAAAATTTGAGACAATTTCAATGCGTTTTGTTACTGTGCTCCGTTTAACCATTAAATTCTCATAATTAGTCGAATAACTCAAAACCTAGAGCCAATCTAGCAAAACCGACTCCATATTCGGAATCAGCACCACAGGTTTACCCTAAAATCGCTCTAATATAATCGGCAATAAAATCATTGTTGACCAGTGTTATCATTGTACACACCTCCGACGAGTTTCTGAACGCCTGTGACGAGTTTCTCTTGAATTTCCGCTATAAAAATTTGCGAATTACGCAAAGCATTTGGGAAAAACATACATCAACGGAAAATGTACTTTTGTATGTAATCGTAATCGTAATCTCCAAACTTCTAAAGCGCCACTCGAAGGCCAAGCGCAGGGCACCAGCCTAATCACGAGCGCTACATCAAGCCAGAGGGTGTTTCCAGAGAGTAATCCAAGAGAAGTCCAAGTCCAGATTCCAGAAGGCCAAATCAAATCAGAGGGGGTTTCCATAGAATAGTCCACTAGATATCCAAGTCCGGTCTCCAGGAGGCCAAATCAAATCAGAGGAGATTTTCCAAAGAGTAGTCCAAAAGAGTTCCGAGTCCGATTTCCAGGGGTCCAGATCAAGAGAGGAGTCAGAGCAGCTGTCAAGGCGGGTGACGTTGTGGACGAGAATATTTGGACGGCGGAGGATCAGATGAATCTGTTTTGTTTTCTTATGCTATGTTCACCAATTGCGTCGCATCCCAAGATTCACGCAAGTTTGATCAGTTGTAATTGTATTTGATTTATCGTCAGTTTGCCAATCGTAATTTAGTTTAAGGTACAGTAAGTTTGACCAATTGTGGCATTATTGCAATTGTTATTATAGGCTATTTCCAGCATCTTTTCACTAAAAAATCTCTAGCCATTGCACAAAAATCCCCGCTATTTTGTGTAATCCAGACGGATCATAATTTTATGTAGGCCTATCTCTGTTACTTTGTAAATAATAAAATTAATAATAATAATATCAATGGAATCGATCAGTTCTCGAATCTGATGGATGCACACTGTCTCATCTACTATTCTTATGAAATTAGTTAACACTCTTTAACGACGAGTTGCATGGTTTCACAGTCACTTTTAGTACACTCTCGTCGTTAAAGTGAAGAACTATTACGCCGATACATTTTATGGCGCACGGTGTAACATAAAACGGAGTGGACAAAATTAATTAGGTTGATCAAACTAAGTTGATAGAGTACAGATAACATCAAATGACTGATGCATAAAAATGCACAAATATTTGGGCACACAAAACATATATGTTCCCCTCAAGTTAAAAGTCAATTAAGAGGTTAATTAGTAAATTAATTATGAGGTTAGTTTTCTGATTACCTATGTATGAAGTCATGTTTCTGATGCGCTGTGTCCAACAGGAATTCAGTCAAATTCAAAGACTGCAAGCCGTATTTCACTTCCGGGTCATCTATAACGTAAAGATCATCTAATCTTAGCTAATCTAATCTAATCTAATCCAGTCTACCATAGTCCAATCTAATCGTATCCAATCTGGTAAAATCCAGTCTAGTTAATATATTATGGCTTAAACCGATCTTGTCCGTTCTGTACTTTCGACTCTATTCTGTTAAAATAAATTGATTTGTTCACTAAGTAATTAATTAACTATTGATTGTTTCGTAATCGTAGTGGCAAATTTATATAGCGCGATTTCTAGAGAAAGTCACCAGAGGCGTCCAAACCTAACCAGATGAATGGCGATCGAAAAGAAGTGGAGCTATATAAATTTGCAATTACAGTTACAATTGCAATTATAAAATATGTTACTATGACGCCTGTCTGAGAACAGTAGGACTATGGTTGAATACCTCCGATCATGCCTTGATTAGGGAGAGGTCGTCCAGACAAGTATTCGGAACGATAGATGTCGTCGATGAACTGGTAGAGACCTCTGTCGACGACTGCTGTCAGTCTTAAAATACAATTGATGTTATTACTCAGATTACTTCAAATGAATGAATTGTTTAAATAAGTAAGTGATAGATTAACTGAACGCAATTTTGATTATGCTGATTAACTGATCATGTCAGAACATTCAATCAACCAACAAATCAATCAATCAATCAACAAATTAATCAATACATCAATCAAGCAGTCAGTCAAACAACCAACAAACCAATCTTTCAAACAATAAGTGAATCAAGCAACCAATCAATCAGTCAATCAGTCAGTGAAACAATCACTCAAAGTACCCTAGAATCAAGCAACCAACCAATCAAGCAGGAACCGAATCAATCAATCGCTGATAGAATCAGTCCAGACCTGTACTTGTTGTAGTTGCAGATCGTAACGGACGGAAACTCGATGGTGCTGGCGTAGACAACCTGGACGTTGACGTAGGAAGGATAGCGGAAGTAGAGACAGACGCGGTTTATGGCCTGGTAGCCGAACAGAACCAGCGACGCCAGAACACAAACCAACCACACGACCCTGCAGTACAACGCCAAGCGTAATGTTGTAATTGTAACAACAAATTTATATAGCGCCACTACAAGAGAAACAAAACATAGGCACTGCGGATCTAAAGCAAAACCACGATTCAATAATATTTTATATCGGCGCTATAGAAGTCTTTTGAATAACTCAAAAAAGACGAGATTTACTAGGAAAACACTAGACTAGAATCAAATTGACCACACTAGACAAGGCTAATCCAAACAAGACTAACTTAAACTAGGCCAGACCAGGCTAAGCAAGACTAGACTTGATAAAACTAGACTGGACTAAGACTGGGCTAAGCAAGACTAGAATAGACGAAACTAAACTATTCAAGACTAGGCTCGCAAAACTAGACTTCGTTGTTTTCGACTAGATTAGATCATACCAGCATAAATGAGATATTTTCAATGTGGCAATGGCGAGAATTGATTTGACAAATTCTAATCTAAACACAATCTCAACCAAAATACACATCTGAAGTTCTCTTATTTCAAATTTACTGTCCCTTGTTCTGTTCATTCCAACTTCTCTTAACACAGCTTCACTTACTTACTTTGCTTTGACTTAAAGTCAGTCCTTATGCCTCAGTCTTATCACTATTCAATGAGGTCACCTGATGGTCTTTGATCAAACCTAAAAAGAGAAATGTCTTTGGCGAACAAGCTTTTCGGTTGCTGGACATAAATGTAAAAAAAGTAGTCAGTCCATATCCCAAGTGGGACGTAGGTGAGGCGCTCATCTCCTTTTCTAAGCCCTTGAACCGGCATTGGACGAATCCCAAGGTACTGGACACGGGGTTAGTGTATCGCAGGACTTGCCGTTTACTTCCCAGCTTACGCCGGTACCAAATTATACTGCTTGGTGACAGAGGCACGGTGTGCACATAAATTTAGATGTTTGGAACTCTCTCCTTGTGGCTGTCCATTCTTCTCAGTCGCTTTTTATCATTTTGCAAACAACTTAAGACTTACCTTTATCAAATTGCTTATTTCCAATATGTAGCCTCGCTGTTTTAGCGGGCTGGTCGTTTGGACATTGACCTGATTACGGCCAGGTTTTGGTGCGCTATTGGTTGATGCATAGCGCATTAGACACCGGCTCGATAGAAGTTACTGATTACAATTACAATTACTTACCTGAGTGACACCATTCTCTTGATACTTACCTTCGTGCAGTGAACGGGTTTTCGTCGAAGACGTATTTTATCCCGTGCAAAGAAGTGTTCTTCGTAAACTGCTGCCAGGTTTCCATGCCAACCGACTTAGGTTTCGTCTTCTCTTCGCACGCCTTGCAATTCGACGTGTCATCAAGAGTGATGGATTCGACAGAGGTGTCGCGGCTGACTGACTTTTTGATACCGGTTTTTGTTTTGCAGTCGACCGGCTTCTTCTGCGAGTGGCTGATGACGAAAACGCTGTAGGAAGGCGGTGGATCTTCCGCGAAGATTTCCGATGAATTGTCATCGTATTCCGAATCGATTTCGTCGCATTGTCCCTCCTTAATTGCTATCCGTTTGAGTTTCTCGTCGTTGGTGGAACCTCGCGATTCTTTTACGACTGCGCCTTCTAGTGTTTCCGCTTCGATTTTATCCGGTTCCGATATATTAGCCATAGCATCGGCGACACGGTTTGTTGAATTAATCTGCAACGGTTGAATGAGTGTAGAGTTGAGACTGAAGTGACTAAGATAGCTCAACAAAATAATGTAGTTGATGGATTCAAATGATTATGCGTAGCTCAGTAACGGAATGCAGCTTAAGGCTCATATGACTAAAAAAGCTTAGTGAATTATCGCTTGATTCTAAGCTCGTCCTAGGTTACGGTTGCTTTAAAGCTCTTGTGCATCCACTAATTCAAACCATTCACGCTTCATTGCACATGTAGAGTTCTGCGACGCTTCTTTGAAACTGACAGGCGAGAAGCGATATTTGGATGTACACGTAGTAACGGTTGAGTGAACTTTGGTCATTGATACTGCTGCAGGCAACACGATGCTCGCCGCAGCCACTTGTGCGCTGTGGATGACGCCTGGAGTAGTGGTGGGCATTTACATCCTCCACACATCGATAACAACTGTTGACGCTTTACTTCTGCCTGTCTGTTGTTTTCCTTGTCTCTGTTCGTATGCCTCTCTGTGTTTCTCTCTGTCTGTGTCTATATGTCTGTTTATTGGTCGGTCCTTGTGTCTATCTGTCTGTTTATCTATGCATTTGTCCGTGTCTGTCTGTATGTCTGTCTGCGTGTATCTGTCTGTATCATCATCACGTTCTTCTTCCTCGTCCTTCTTCTTCTCCTCTTCTTCTCTCGCACTAATCACCTGTTTCTTTCTCCGACAAACTGTTTCGCAAACAACATTAGTCCTACGCCTGCCATCCAACCATAATATACTTCAAGTTCCATACCTCAAGTAGGCCACGCTTCTTCTTTAGTGTCATCAAGCTCCGCAAACAATTGCTACGTACCAGCGGTACCGAGTCCCGAAGCATGAGAACCTGCCTTGGACCACAGATGGGCCTGACATTTGCACACGCATTCAGTCTGAAGAGGAGTTACAACAGATTGCAAAGAATAGATCAAATTTGCCTGAACAGAATTCATCGCTGAAAGTCAGGAATTAGGCCTAATCGTGGTTTAAATGTATTACATGTAGGCCTACATTTCCTTTTATTGTATACTGTATTATACTCCTGTCATATTTTATTACATTGTATTGTTCAGTAATGTATTGTATTTCATTGTACGCATTAAAATGTATTGCACCGAATTGTAATTTCTGCACTGATTGTGTGTAACTCCTTTGTATTACATTGCATTGCATATCATCCGATTGTATAGTATTCTAAAGTATTGCATTGCATTGTAAGGGAAAACTTCGAGATGTTTTCTAGTGTACGGTACATTATACAGTGTAGGCCCTATGGACCAAAGTATCGCACTTTGTGCTGTAATTAATTTTATTCCATTTTACTGTATTGCATGACGTTGTAATTGTAATTGTAATCGAGGATTTATATAGCGCCACTCATAATAAGAGGCGCTCCCGACCCGTGTCAGTGTCTTCACTGACAAAGAGAAATGTTTTGTTCTGTTTGGTACTGTAATGTATTATAGTGTTTCGTATTCATTCAACTGTGTCGCCCAAGTTCAGAATCATTGCAGTCGTTTCCTTTCCAGAATTTGACGATACATGTATTCTGCTCCTTCTTATACTTACCAAATTTTCTATATATAAAGTAGCTATTAGATAGAACAAGCAAGAACTCGATCAACTGGGTGCAATTCTGTGTAAGTTGGTACACCTTGGCTATTTCCACCCCTCGTTTCCCACTTTTGAGGAACTCTACAATAAAATTGATCGCGACCTCTTTAGCAGCATTCTTAAAACTCCAGTCACCTCCTTCATGACCTTCTATCACCCGTCCGAAGAACCGGGTATGGTTTGCGTCCGCGTTCACATAATTGGGTTCTCCTTAGATGCGACTCTCTTACAGTTAGGTATTTACAACAATATTTAATGCCCTAATACTATTATTACTTCATTGTTCTATTTTCTTTTTCTTTGGGTAATATTGTATGTAAAGCGCTGTGCGTTTGCTAGCGTTCAATAAAGAATACACTTACTTACTTACTTGGTATAAACGCTATAAAGGAATTATTATTAACTATGAAAAGCACGTTTAATTTTGCAGATGGGGACATCCGTTGGTGCGTAAAACTTGAAGAGTCGGTGGGATGTGCCCCACTGTCCCCCAGAGAACGACTCAATTGTCGGCTGCAGCCTTTTTATGACGTGGAAGCAAGCATCTCTCGATTGCTGCGTGTGTCGAGTATCTCCATTAAGATGTCTGCCGTCTGTTGGCGTAGGGTTAGTGGGGCAATTTATGCATAGATCAAAGCAACGTTTAGCTCCAGTTAAGAACGCAACGGACGATGACGAGAGCTGTGTGCTTCGATCAGAGGACAATCAGCTTTATAGTCGTTATTATCACTGATGTGGTTTATGATGATGATGATGTTGATGATGCTGATGTTTCTTTTCAATATATCTTATCACATCTTATAGGCCCTATTGAATGCTTAACGATTCTTCCGAAATCTACTAGTAACTATACGTGAAATTGTACATCCTCTTTTATTCAAAATTTCAACTCTTGTCGAAACACGCCTGTCTTATAATATATAGGCCTATAGAGAGAAACCGTCAAAAGGTTCAGGTTTAATATTAAACAATATTTATTCAGATATTTACATATTTTTTATCCTATTCCAAGACGATATAGCGTACAAACGTCAACCAGAGAAGAACAAGAAACCAAGCCAGTCTTAAAAAGACTTAACACGACTGGTTCGAAAAACGATTACAACTGTAATTCATAATAGGAGACCCAAAGCAACATCTCGACGAGACTAGAAACTAACAGAGAAACAACCTAACTACAGTCTGACGCTAATTATACGCAGTGTTCCCATATTTATATTCGTGCGGAACTCCCGCCAAAATTATAAGGACTGCAGCCCATCATATATATACAATTATACATACAAATATACATATGCATATATATACTAGTGTATCTGCCCGTCATAATTATGACGGCAGTGTATATCGTTGGTTAAAATGCTCTGATCGCCGTCGTCAAGACCGTCGTCAAGACCGCCGTCGTCAAGACCGCCGTCGTCAAGACGGCAGTACTGACGTCACAAACGGTTTCACAATAGAACAGAAACCGTTTGTGATGTAGCGTCCTACGACGGACACACGCTATATGGATACTATATGTATAGATATTGCTTCAGACAATCTGCGACGCAAGTCCCTTAAACACTTGTCCAAAAGTTCCGCCCAGCACCAAAATACACCAGGGCATAAAGTTCGCTTACAATCAGCAAGACTTATGCATTTAATTTAAATTTAAAACTGCGTTTAAGAGCATATAGAATCACGGTATTTTAAAGCTGAAAAAGCTCCCTACACTCTCTAGGACTTTATTCAAAGTTTTGAGGCCCACGCTAATATGCACTGATGTGGTCAAGTTCATGCAGGCATAAACACGTAGGCTAAACTAAATTTTCCAGACAAGTCCAAGTCCATAGGTGTTCAAGTTCGAGTCAAGTTCGTGACACTCAGCACTTGGATCCGAGTCTGAGTCACTAGAAAGTAAAGTCCAAGTCCATCAACGTCACAACACAATGAAAAATGCACTTAAAACAATATAAAATAACGGTAATGTTAATGTATGAAGATATGTCAATATAATGTATCTAAACTGCACTTAAAAAACAAGACGACAGTGTGGCATGATGTGCAGTATGAATATTCTCTCACTGCTTAGCAACGTAACAAAATACAAAGTCTGAATATGCAACTTGAAGCACAGTATAGAGTCTGAAAATGGGTTTAAATATAATCTGTCTAAAGTTGCAGTAAATTTAAAATCGCCAATTTAATTCAGCATTGACTGTAATAGTAGTAGTAATAATAATAATAATAATAATAATAATAATAATAATAAATAATAATAATAATAATTATAATAGTAATAATAATAGTAATAATAATAATAATAATAATAATAATAATAATAATAATAATAATAATAATAGTAGTAATAATAATAATAATAATCGCGTTTCTTTTCAAGATCACTGACAAACCGCAGTAAGGTACATTGAAACATATGACACTACAATTATAAAGATCTTATAGAACGCACGTCTGGGCAGCCTGTTATGCGCCCGTTCATTTTACAGGTGCCCCCAGGGAATGAAAGGCTGAGTCGACCTTTGGGAAGCTAACGGGTATTAAACCGCGTCTTTCAAGATCTTATGTTCCTCGACCATGAGTGTTACCATTCATCGATGCCTCTATCCGCTTGTACGAAACACTACGTCTGCAAGACGTAATACGAGTATTGCATCAGAACATTTAAGCGGATTTGTGAAACGTAAACGACGTCAACAGATTGAAACATATCAAAGAAATTGCCAAAAATCTTCAGTTTCATTGTCACTAAGGCTGACTCGGCAACGGAAATTTCTGGAACTGGACCGGTACCGACAACAGACTGTACAGCGTGCAAGGATGATTAACTTTTGCGAGGATGATTAACGTTGCGAGGATGATAAACGTTGCGAGGATGATTAACGTTGCGAGTATGATTGACATTTTTGCTGAACAAAAGGCTAGAAAGAAAACTCTACAACGCCATGGTATTGTTTTAAGTACTAGTAGCCTACTATAAGTGAATAAGTCTGAGTCACTGCATGCAATGCAAGTATGCAAAGTGGCATATTTGTTAAATCTGATTGAGAAATAACTGAAAGTATAACATTGCGATTTATCCGTCTCATTCTTACAGCATTCATGTAATTCTGTGATTGAGTTGTATTGCATACTTAAATATCAAATGTAATTGCTTAGTTTTAGTAGGCAGTACTCAAACAAGCATAGTACTAGTAGGTCTACAATGAAGTTAGTAAACAGAATGACTAATTTTGCTTATTGTCTTATTTATATCTTTGATTTATCTGTATAATAGTGTGTAATAGCGATATGCAATTTTATCAGTGTGACCTAAGACCTTGATTTAGGCATTTGGTCTATGTGGCAGGTGGCATCCAAAGTTCCGCACAATGAAGTTAGTAAACAGAATGACTAATTTTGCTTATTGTCTTATTTATATCCATGACAGTATTGGTAAGAACACAAGGCTACGAGTCTTACAAGGCCAAACAGGGGCACATGCGGGACCCTCTGCACCCGGACCCCTGAAAAGCTAGCTAAGCCCCTATCAGTTTTGTGACTTCATTTTCTGTAAAGTTCGCTAGGGGGCAATAATGAAAATGAAATGTTGAGATCGTTCTGTAATGACTGATAAATGTAAAATGTAAAATCTTCGAGTTTTTTTTACAACGATCTATATGACCTCGAACCTGCTCACTTTTCACTGAATTGGTTGCGTAAGAGCCTTCACCACCGTTGCCCGTTTGAAAAGAGTGCCACACCGTTTAAGATTCCCGTGTAGGGACCGTGGTAGCCCTATCCAACTCTCGAACTTCTTGTTTGACATAGGGCCTAGGCTACATGTATACTTCCCATCAAATGAGACAAAGAGCCTAATATCTCATGCAACAGCATTATAAACGACAATTGTCTTTACTGCTTTTTTAAGACAAAAACACGCCGTAGGTCTTTCTGACATTATAATTTAAAACAGATAGGCCTATCTATGCGTTTCAAATAAATCATAGATAGGCCTATCATAATAACAGCTCAAATTTTATCGTTTTCGCGGCCCAATAAATTTGTCTTATGTTCAAGTAGGTCTATCATAGTATATCCCATCCATCGCAGCTGATACGCGATGATACGCGGCAGATTTTAATCATAATCATAAACTACAATTTTTTTAAACCCTACTTGAAAGCTAAAAGCAGGTGGGGCGTGGTGGCTCAGTGGTAAGTTCGGCGCCTTGTGACCGGAGGGTTGCAGGTTCGAATCCCACTCTAGTCGCTGCGTACGGACCTTGGGCAAGTCCTTTACTCGCGATTGCTCGTGGCGCTTCGGCGTGAAAATTCCGGCACAGTATCAATGCTGTAGTCGGGAGCGCCTCTGAGTAGTGGTTGACTTCGAGAGGCGCTATAGAAATATCCAGAATAAATTATTCACGAGCGCTAGCTGCGTCGTGTCAGAGGGTTGTCGAGAAATGTCCAGTGGAGATCCAGGTTCATTTGCCAAAGAGAACACAGACAGGATGCAGAGGAGCTCCTCTAATTAAGACAGGTTTCGTTGAGGGTGACGAAAAAATTAAGTCGCTAACACTTCATACCCATGGCTGCCTGAGGGCAAGCAAGCTTAGGCCTAAGGGACAGCTCTTCCCTCTTTTATTACGTCCAATATCAGCATTTCAATGGAAATTAGATGGGCTCCATATGGGCTGTATAAATAGGCCTATATGTAACATAACGTAACATGAATGGTTACAAAGCGCAACTTCAAGACAAAACTCATCACTTGCACTCCCTACCCAACAAGGAGAACACTCGTTGCAGAACAGAGAAGTATATAGACTGACTAGCTCACTAGTACTATTAGAAAGGTGTACCCAGGGTGCAGGTCGCAGGACCGACGAAAGCAAAGCTTCTGTGCTGGGAACGAAGGGACCTGCTGTCAGAACAGACGAGGCAGAGATTGGCCTACGCAGTGAAACAGGGTAAGATGATACTCACCAAGTAGTTACGGGTGCTATTTGGGAATATGGGTCCTACATGGGCTCCATGTGGGGACTATGGCAGAGAAATTCGTATTGGTTCTATACGGGTGCCAATTGAGGAGCACATTTCCAAAACTCACTCAGTCCACCGAGAATAATGTTGAGAAAAACAACTTTTGTTAGAGTTTTAGTCTGTATCCAGTCTTTACTATATCTGTCTGTTTCAATTATTTGCATATGTCAAGTGTGACTAAAACATAGCCAAACAATGCAGAGAATTCAACCTCACAGCCGATTTATTAGTCTTTGTTTTTCTCAACATCAGTCTCGGTGGACTGAGTGAGTTTTGGAAATGTGCTCCTCAATTGGAAATATGGGTACTATATGGGCTCGGTGGGGTCATAATGGCAAAGATCCTGTTCTGTTCTATGTTCTATCCGTGTTATCAGTTTTTTATGTTCTAATCTATTGCATTATGTTATACTCCATTGAATTCTATTCTTTTCGTGTTCTACACATGCGGAATATGGAACAGGAAGATGTTTAATGCTTGTGGCTATTCTCTAGCTTTCGGGAAATCCTAATAGACAATCAACCGACCTTTGCTTTTTCATCTAAGTGACCACGCGCACGAAAGCTGTCATCAGACGAGACTCGATGCGGTTGCCTGGCAACGGGCGTCGCCATCAGATAAACGTTGTCGAAGAACATTCTGCACACGCCTGTAGATAGGATTGTACTGGCAAAGTACCTTCTCTGAATCTTATCTCAATTAGTGTCAATGTATGTGTGACCCCCGACGATTCTACAACGCCGTGTATGGATCGCCGTTGCACTCATAAATCAACGAGTCTATTCTCGTTTGTTCTTCAATGTGCGTACCCATCTTATGGCCGGGGAAAAGGGCCAGGGAAGAAAGATCTGTGATGGCTAGAATAGGGAGGAGACAGAGAAGAAACGGCATTTGTTACGTTTTGAGAATGGATCACTGTTGAGATACATCCGTAGTCGTAATCATAGGCCCTAATCGTAATCATAATCTTGAAATTTCTACAGCGCCCAAAAAGCGGGTAGCGGGAACCAGCTCATTCACAGTCGCTTAGTCAAATCATAATCGATAGGAGGGGGAGGATGAAATCGGTTCCAGGTCAAGATCCAAAGGACAGACAGTCAGACGGCTAAGGTGGGTAGTGCTTAGAGTTAAAACGATGAGGGAGGTAAGGGAAGAAGAGGAATCGGGATAGGATTTGTGAGTAGTGTTCTAAATTTTGAGTGAAAGACGTGTAGAGAGATAGCAAGAGGTGAGGTTTTGGTGAGTCCGTGGGATTGGTCAGATATATGTCGTAATACTAGGGGAGTTGTTCAAGAGAGGTGGAACAGCTATGGCTATGGAGCGATTCGCAAATTTTATTAATGAGGTGATGGTAGGGGAGAAGTGTTAGGGCATTAAGGGCAGATTGAAGGGGTGAGGAAAACAGGAGGACCCAGACAGATGCTGCTGGACTGGATGATGGTGGATGGATAAGGCACGCTTAAAGAAGAAGTTCAGCACCGAGAAGAGTTGTGTCATCGGACCTTTGAATCCGCCTCAGGGCAGAGAATCTGAAGAAGTAGACCATCGATGTCTGGTCTCAGGTTCCCATACGATTTTGACAATGCAGTCGTAATCATAGGCCCTAATCGTAATCATAATCTTGAAATTTAGTCGGACCATCGATTTATTTTGAAAGGACCATCGATTTATTTTAACTTTAAAACCTGAAATTATAAATGTACACAGCAACAGTTTACGAGAGAAATCGTCAGAGGCGCTCTTACATGTACTACGTTAGCCTCAGTGTTTTTTTCTAGAAAAAAGGTTCCGGAACTGAACAATAGGTTCCGGAACTGAACAATAAAGGTAGGTCTAAAATTCCGAGAAAAGCGGGATTGGGGGTTGGGAGGGATCTCAATAAACACTGAAAACAGTTCACAACACTGAACTTAAATTAAAATAACCAAACTATTGTTTTTGTTATATTTATTCTTTAATTAAGCGCCTGCAAACGCACTGCGCTGTACAAGTACATGTTATGCGATAAATCTTAACTACTAACAGAACAGACAGCCTGCAGTACACGGCGCAAATTGCAGCCTACAAAGCATGTCCGCCTATGGGACTCGATCTCTGTACCTCTCGCACTCTACGCCAGATGTTATCCAATGCGCTATCGGGCATTTTTTAGTAGCTGAAAAAAGGTGCCGGAACGCCGTTCCGCCACGTTCCGGCTGAAAAAAGCATTGGTAAGCCTCAATGATGTTAATTGCCATTAAGAACCGAAATTTAATCGAAACAATGCATAGGAGACTGAAGGATTCACCAGTGTTGACTTTTCTAGTTTTCTGTTCACTGTTTTGCTCTCTGGTGCCATATGCTTTATGTTGACGGCTCCACAGAGATCTTTAGATTAGATCACATCAACAAAGGCGCTAAAAGCCTATATTCATAATTACTTTGTTGTCATAATTATTTAAGTGTTTCAAAGGCGCTTTTCAAAAGATCGTATACAAAAGTTCAGAAACTATCAATATTGACATAACGGAAGTGGCGCTTTTAGCTAACATGTGGACTCAAATCAATCTATTGGAATGCGAGGCTTCATACTACAGCGTTCATGGAGGTCTACGACGTGCTGACACAAGACTTAGTGCTGACATGAGCTGTCATGCAATCATATTGTTACGCGGTAACGACGCTCAATTTCGCCTTAGCTGATCTTATCGGTACAGCTGGTTAGATGTTGAACTGCTCGAGAGGCTCTTCAATCATCCTTTCGCTGACGCAAGGAGAAGTTTTGGTATGCAGCTAGTCACCGACCGCACGATATTCGCAGTTGTCGGCGACTTGGGGACTTTCTTGCTAATCATAATGAAGTTGAAGAAGTAGATGATGACGATGATGACGATGAAGGTGATTATGATTGTGATGTTGGTCGTGGGGCGATTGGGATGATGAGGATGACGGAGTCGAATGAGAAGAAAAAGAGCACAGGATATCGTCTTCAAAAGAAGAAGACGAAGAAGGATTAGAAAATTATGAAGAACATGATGATGAATGATGATGATGATGATGATGATGATGATGATGATGATGATGATGATGATGAAGAAGAAAAAGGAGGAGGAGAATGAGGAGAAGACGACGAAGAAGAAGATGAAGAAGAAGACGAAGATGATATGACCATGATGCTGGTCACGGGGCGATTGGGATGATGACGATGACGATGAGTACATTTAGAAGAAAAAGAATATATGAAATCGTCTTCAGAAGAGGAAGCAGAAAAAGATTATGATGATGAGGAAAAAGACGAAAAAGAATTATGAGAAGAAGAAGGAGGAGGGAGAGAAGAAGAAGAAGCTGAAAACGAGGATAAGAAGACGAAGAATGAGAACAATATGCAAAAAGAAAATTACAACAAGGAAAAATAAGAAAACTTTAAATAAGAACAAGAAGTCGAAAACAGACACACGAAAATAAAATTGCGTGAAGCTTTACGGCGGCTGTCAACTCTGATTCATTTCGATGAGTGTGCGTCACGTTTAAATTGATCGATCGGTTTCTAATCATCGGCTTCGAGGAGACGACCACTTGAAGCAAGGCAATGCACAGAAATGTCAGTGTTGAGAAATAGATTATCCTGTTTTGCTGTGGGTGGATGGGACAGACAGCGAACCGAATCGATAAGTCCGATTTCACGATGATCGATGACGGAAGTACAACAGAAAATTGAACAGTCTCCCCCACTGCATAATCTAGAAGCATGTATGCTCTATGAGCGTTTGAGAAGGATGGAAGGAGGGATGACAAGTGCAGAGATGGATGAATATATGGTCGGATGGAAGGATGGATGGATGGGTGGGTGATTGAATAGATGGGTGGGTGGTAACGATGAGAATTCAGGGTGAGATCTGTTGGAGTTTGGGGGTTCAACCCCCTAGTCTTTCATAGGACCCCCTTCAGTTAAGTCTTCATTTCACACCCTAGGTGTCGTTTCCAACTCCTCCGTTGTACTGGTGTGATTTATTATTATTTGACTCTGAGCCTCTGACAAAGAGAAGAAATTTTCATGATGTAGGCCTATCTTGTGTGCATTTTTGGATATATTTTCAACAAAGGACTTGATTTTGATTTGAGTCTGACTTGCAAAACTGCTAACGTTGAAATCACCTGCTTTCAAATTTCGTTGACATCAGTTTGCAACATACGGATAAAATATTCAACTCCAAATGGATCAAAGTCTAACCCCCAGTCCTTTTTCTACAATTCTCACACTGTGAGAATTGATAGATGGGTGAGTGAGTAGATGGGTTGGTGCGTTACTGAAGGGATGTAAGGGCGGGTGTTTGGGAGTGGGTGCTCTGATAAACGAATGATTGTTTGGATGAACGGACGAGTGCGTGGATGGAAGGATTGTTGGATAGATGGATGAATGAAAGGATAGATAGATAGAAAGATTAGACAAACTCACAGACATATTTATTATATAAAGCGAGATCGATAGAAAGACAGAAAGATAGAGAAATAGATAGTTAGACAGACAGACAGACAGACAGATAAACAGACATATAGATGGATGGGTGGATGGATGGATGGATGGATGGATGGATATATATATATATATATAGATAGATAGATAGATAGATAGATAGATAGATAGATAGATAGATAGATAGATAGATAGATAGATGGATGGATGGATGGATGGATGGATGGATGGATGGATGGATGGATGGATGGATGGATGGATGGATGGATGGATGGATGGATGGATGGATGGATGGATGGATGGATGGATGGATGGATGGACGGACGGATGGATGGATGGATGGATGGATATATAGATAGATAGATAGATAGATAGATAGATAGATAGATAGATAGATAGATAGATAGATAGATAGATAGATAGATAGATAGATAGATAGATAGATAGATAGATAGATAGATAGATATTCAGCTGCAGCAAATAGACAAACAGAGTAAGTGAGCTTATGACAGACAGACAGACAGACAGACAGACAGACAGACAGACAGACAGACAGACAGACAGACAGACAGACAGACAGACAGACAGACAGACAGACAGACAGACAGACAGACAGACAGACAGACAGACAGACAGACAGACAGACAGACAGACAGACTGATAGGAAGAGACTGAGAAATACAGAGATGTTAGGCCATCCATCGCAGCTTGAAAGCCTACGCCGTGTGATCGAAGCAGTCACCACTTGAAAACCAAACTAAGCCGAAGGAAATTTCACGAAACTTTTTTCGCTGTACTGTTAGAACTGAAGTCATCCGTCTTATCAGCAGTCTATCTTTTAGCCCAATCGAACATCCGGGTCCAAACCTTCAACAACGTCCTTAAATACTTACGGTCCGTGTCTGAGCGTTGACGATAGACAAAGACCTACACAGAGTTGTTGGTGGTGCGTTGCAGTTTCTGGTGACGTTGATAAAGTGAACGTAGGTTGAAAATATTACTGTATATCATTATATAAAAGATTGTATTAACTTTTTAAAGATTTTCGCCGATTATCTGATTAAGGCTTTAGTAATATATGGATGGTGTTATACAATAGTGTACCAACCCAAAAATACATTATTGCCCAGAAAACAGTTTTTAATTATATAAGTGCAAAAATCTACACTTGATATTAAGGTAATATTGTATTCAGCAATTTGCAAAGGAACTTTTATCTGTAAAAAAAGTTTGGTTGGTCCATTTGAATCCTAGGATTTTTAGGGTATTGTGGATTGATCTATTTGAATCTTAAAAATTGTAATTGGTCCATTTGACACTGCGTTATGGATTAACGGATTTCCGGATTAATCAGAGACGATGTCAGTGTAAGACAGAGAAGATGTAAAGACTGAAGTTCTCTGAAATTGTTGGATCAAGTCCATAACCCTTAGGCTATTGTGATCCTTAATGTTTAACTGAAAGCTGTCAAATATTTGCATGAACTATTTTTGTGATAGTTAATCACTGTATACACAGTTGGCAATATGCAATATTAGGCAAGTTATTCATAAATTTTAAAAACTATCTGATAAATTCCTCTTAATGCAATCTATAGGGCCTATCAGAAAATTCACAAACAGTTAGCTAGCTATATTTTTCACACCACTTTGCAAGAAATTACTAAATTATAACAGTAGTTACTGCAAAGCATGAAACTTATTATTTTAAAATAAATGTTACTAAATTTAGTAAGAAATTAAGTTAATTTACTTTATAATTGGAATCACTGCTAGACTATTATTCAGCTGAAGTAAATCTTTGTTGGCAATAGTCCTAACCAGAAATATCAGCTGCTGCAGATTCTACATGTCCTCAACAACAAAATCCAGCGCATCGGGAATAATCAAGGATATCATTCCAAAGAGCAGGACTAATGGAAGCAAAACACCTACATTGAGTCAGAGAAGTCCTGACACGGGGAGCGAGGAGGTCCAAACGGTCAGATGAACGAAGAGGACGAAGAGAAGCAGCAGAGTGAGGGTGATGAATTAAGTCGCATAAATATTTCGGAGCGAAATCAAGTTGAACATTAGAGACAAGCATGAGCAGGGCTGTAGTCGAGGGTGTACGCGGGTATACAGCGTATACTTACCTCTAGAGAAATTTGAGAGCGTATACTCAGGGCTCTAGACGAGGGTATACGCGGGTAGACAGCGTATACTTACCTCTCTAGAGACCGTATACCCACTGAGCAATGAAATTTTGATAAAAAAAGAGAGGTTTTGAAAGGTTTTAAGGGCGAATGACTTAAAAAGGGTCATCAACTTTTTAAGAGACGAAATCGTAAAAAGTTTTGAAATTGTCTGAGAATTCCTAAAAGGTCATAAATTTTTCTGAGACGAATTCCTAAAAAAAAGTCATCACATTTTTTTAGGGTGACACCATCCCTGGTGACGCCGCTGCTCACCGGTAGCGTGTACTGACCTCAAATTTTACCACTACAGCCCTGAGCATGAGGACCTTGAATTGGATGCGGGCAGAAAGCGGGAGCCAGTGGAGTTCTTCTGCCATAAAGGTGGTGATTAGGGTTATAACTTTTTCACTTTTTTCAAAAAAACAATTTCCTGTATCATAAATGGATGAACTTTTGCTTAGAAACACTGAAAAAGTGATTAATTCTTTTCAGTTATGAAAAAAGGTCACCCCCAAATGAAAAGTTTGATTCACCATATATGTAACTTTACTACACATAAGTAGTAGCGCTTATAACAAGTTTATGGAACTATTTAGAACTTTTACAGCTATCTGGAACTTCCTAAAACTGTTGAGCATTTTCTAGAAGAATCCAAATATTGGTCTATATAGAAAGGTTTGTGGGCAAACAACTGAACTTGTTAATTTAAATAATATTTTCAGTGGCAATATAGGCCTACAGTGTCACACAAGAAAAATGCGACTAGGCTACCAAAGACGCTGCTAAATTGAAGGAGGAAATTATTGAAAAGTTACAGATGGAACAGTGGTCTTTACATTTTGATGGCAAGCACATTGAGGAAAATGAATATCAGGTTGTGGTACTGAAGAATGAGAGAACCGAAGTAAAAAGTCTGCGTCTGAAAGATGGCAAGGCCGAAACTATTGCTGCAGGAATTGCAAAAGTTCTTGATGAATACAACTTATGGAATGCAATGAAGATGACCACTGCCGATACAACCAGTGTTAACAATGGGAAAAAGAATGTTGTTGTCAAATTGCAACGTATGTTCTCAGGCAAGGGTGTCAGCAAACCACAATTTATCAGTTGCCAGCATCACGTTCTGGACAGGATTCTCAGGGTGGTCATGGACGAAGAACTTGGTGGTAACACCAGGTCTTCAAACATAGAATATCCGTTTATGTATCAACTGATGAACAAGTATGAGGAACTGAAAGCACATTTTGTGAATGGAACAGAAGAAATCCCCGATAAAGCAGGCTGGGGAGATGACATGAAATTGTTATACTATCTTACACGGATGTTCAGATTCTTCGAGGAAAAAGTTTTTTCCACTTGTTAAGTTTAAGAAAATTGCAAACATCAGCAATGCCAGGTGGAATTCTTGAGCCTTTCTTGCTATCCTTGCACTCATTCTTACCCCTACAGCAAGGAATACCTTGGAGAAGGTATGCAAATTCGTTTCATATGACTGGGCAGACTATTTGGTTTACTAAACAGATGTACAATAAAAATGACTTCAAGAACTGGTCAGAAATATTGAAACCTTACAAAAAAGCACTGTGGGTATTGGAGAATCGCTAGAAGCAGGAGCCATCCGCACTCCAGATACCAAGAAGTTATCAATCCGCAGAACGCGCAATCAGAGTGATGCGGGAACTTCATGAAAGACAAACTGCAACATCGATTTATTCTAGGCAATAAGCAGTGATGTACATTGTACAGTTGTACATTGCACAATGTGCAAAACATTGTACAAGTATTATATGTGCGTACAAAATATTGTACATATATTATAAAATTTTCCAGCTCATTCTTTCCTGTATTGTAATACATGTTAGTATGCACTGTGCGTGCATATTACATAATACATTACACAGTGACATATAGGGCCCTACACAAATCGATTTTTTTTATTTCGGGGTGACCTTTTTTCAAAAGATTTGAAAATGACAGTTCGTTCCTTTGTTTTTAGGCAAAAGTTCATCCAACTAAGCTACAGGAACATGAGGTTGTAAAAAAGTTATAACCCTAGTGGTGATATGAGAGAATCGAGGAAGACAGGCAATTAGTCTTGCAGCAGCATTGAGAACGGACTGAAGAGGAGCAAAACGGACTTTGGGAAGACCAATGAGGAAGGAATAACAGAAGTCAAGTCTTGAGCAGACAAATGCGTGGACATCGAAGTGAAAATTTGATATCACGAACGCTAGACGAGAAAGTGAAAAGCGGAAATCTTTGAGAGAGCAGAACAAAGTCAAGTTTCTGAAGTTGCCGAGGTGTGCCAAACGAGATAAATGGGGTTTTGAACGAGTTGAGGGAAAGGCGATTGGAAGACATCCAGGTATGGGGATCATGAGAAAGAGCTTCGATGCGCTGAGCAAGAAGAAGTTGAGAGGAAGAAGGCCCATGAACATTGAACATGTGCCTGGACATCATTAGCAAAGATGTGGCCTGAAGCCCCATGGATGGGGAGGAGAGAGAGATACCGGTCGTGTATAAAAGAAACCACTGCCATAATTTTAATGAACTGCAGCGTAACAAGCAGGCGTTGTATCTCAAACTTTCTCAACAGAGCAATTAGTATAAAAGCTTTGGAAAAGAATGTCACTCAGTTCTTTCGGTTTGAAGTATTTAATTAATAAGAATCAAAATAGTGTCATTTCACAGTCATGCTTTTGTGTGGCTTTCGTATAACTTTGTCCATGCTATTTCTCATACCTTAACTGCTGTCTGGAATTTTTATTTGTATTTGGCTAACTTTAGCTTTAAGAGATTTTTTCGTTTCATACAGTTGAAGAAATCGTCTTTCTGTAGACATTTCTTTAGATGGATTCATGTCGTTTTTTAATAAAGTTGTAGACTTTTTCCAGTATTGATCTGTTTCGTATTGATATAATCGTCTCTATATTCAGTCAAATAACCATTCAGCTCCTTTCATTGTAGAGACATAATTGTAAAGAAGTAACGGCGAAAAGTTCTACATTCGTTGGATATACTGAAATCGACCTAGATAGCCTAGATTTACATTAAACTGGATTGATTTATCCGAGAGTTTAGTTTACATAGATTTCTTTCTCTTGTATATCTTGATTCCAGGCTTACATTGGAATCTCGTTTTGATTAAATCACACGATCCATTAATTTACCTGAGGCAACTTCGACCTAGTCGTTCGTCTCTAACTTAAGATTCTGCCCATGCTCTTTACCATTCACTTGTTTTATCAGGTCTGGATCATTGCAATTCAATACTTGAATCACTGCCTCGTCGACATTATGACGCTTTGCAATCAGTTTTCGCCTTCTTCTTAGGCTTCATCCAAGGTCTCTCGTTATTTAATGCCTTCAAACTTACATCGGATAACTTTTCAAGCTGGAGTTCACTTAAAATTTACTCTACTTATCTATTTCGCTTAGCCGGAACTTAAGTTATAGCCGTTCCAGACGCGATTTTATTCTCTCCGTACATTATTTTCACAACCTAAGGGATCATAACAACCTCGAGTATAAAATAATGATGATGATAATAATAATAATAATAAGGGGCCAATAATATTTCAGAGGCTTTCCATTTGTATTCAACGCTATAATGCCATCGCATTCCGTGGCACATTCAATGATCTCCTGAATATTACATATCGACAGATTAATATCTAAGTCCCCGAGGGATCATGTGTACCTTGGGCAGTGCTTTTTTTCTAGAAAAAAAGGTCCCGGAACGGAACAATAGGTTCCGGAACGCAACAATAATGGGCGGGCTAAAATCACGAGAAAAACGGGATTGGGGGTAGGGAGGGGTCTTAATAATCACCGAAAACAGTTCAGAAACACTGAAGTTAAATTAAAATAACTAAATTATTGTTTTTATTATTAAAATAAATAAATTATTTTTTAGTAGCTGAAAAAGGTTCCGGAACGCCGTTCCGGCGCGTTCCGGCTGAAAAAGCACTGACCTTGGGGCAAAAAATAATGTTTATTTTCTTTCAAAAATTAATGTTCATTTCTTTCATTTTCAGCTAATCTGCCAACTCTGGTATCCTGTAATAAGCAGACTAGTAAAGGCGGTAGACATCCGACCCGTTACAGATCATCGCCTCTGCGGTTGAACCTGTCAACGCGAAGATGTCTGAAATCGGAGGAAGTCAGAGGAGCCGAGGCGACGGGCTTCCACAGGTATTCTTTCACGAGAAACAAGGCCTGTCGAGGAACCTATTCAAAATGGGTAGCTTGAACGGGTTATCCAACCCGGGCTACTACCCTGAGCCAGCTACTGGCGACACCGAACTCGAAATAGACTACAACAGCGTCGCGGACGATCAAGAGTCCAATGACAATGTCGAAAGGCTACCAACCGGGGTCGAGAGGGACTCTGGAAGGGGTAGTCATGAAGAGACTGGCTACGTCAATGACAGGGTCAGCGTGGAGAGTTTCTCGCGAGCTCCGAATGGCGTTTTGGAAGATGAGTTGGGCTACAGTAGCGATGAGTCTGTGGGTCATTTTCGACCTGGGTTTAGCAGCAGCGAAGAGAGTCTGACCGCAAGTATCTTCGACGATGGCGGAAAACCTCCATCACTTGCAGAGGACACGCTGTAAGTGAAGGCGATTTTCATTAGACTAAAGTAAGGTAGGGTAAACTAAAAGGGCAGGGTAAGGGAAAGGAAAGTGAAAGGACGGAACAGATTTAGTAAAGTAGGAAATGGCAAGGGAAGGTAAGATAAAGTAATGTAAAGGTAAAAGTATATAAATTCAACTGTGTTCTTTTTCAAAGTGACCGAATGGCCAGTGAATTGATCGGGCGAGAGCTTTCTCCACCGCTCCCTGTTTAAGTGGGTGCAAGAGCATTTAAGATCCACTTGTATGAACCATTTTTGTTCGTTTAACTCTCTTGATATAAGCCACCGTCGATAAACGAAATGGGATTACAAGCACAGAGGTGCGTGAGACGTTGAGGTCTGCGCTCTACAGAATGTGGCTAACCGGGCCAGTGAGCGAAAAGACAGCAAGGTTAGGGAAAGTAGGAAAACATAGGGTAAGGGACGGGAAAGTAGGAAAAGGTAGGGTAAAGTAAGTGAAAGAGAAGAGAAACGACGGGAAAAGATAATACTATAAGGCATGGAAAAGAGTTAAGGGTCAAACTATATTAGGTTCGGTTAAGTTTAGCTAAGTTTCTTTGCGTAAATGTATGTCAAATTGAGTTAGACTGAGGTCAGTTAAGTTAAAGTAAGATAAGTCAAAGTAAGTTTAGCTACGATGTGGTAAATTGATATAAAATAGACGGAGTAAGTGAATTGAAGTTCGGTGTTGATAGAGCAGGATTTTAGTAAATCACGCGTATGAGAATTGAACTGTCTTTGCAGAACCGAAAGGTAACAATCTCACAAAACGTGACATCAAGTAACATAAAGTAGCATAATTCGAAATGACGAGACAAAATTCAACATCACTTAACACAACATAGAGTAGCATAACATGACATTACGTAATATAACGGATATTAACGTAGCAACCTAATCTGACCTAACATAACTTTATGTTTCATTATATAGTATTACGTTAGTTTGCATTACTTGTCATATCACATTGTGCTTACGGTTCCAGAGAGAAGCGCATTGAGCCTTGGAATGTCTTCGCGACAGCTCCGCATAGAGACTCGGAGGAGTCGAAGCAGCTGTGCTTCGCTCTGGCGCGGAAGATCATGAAGGTCCTCACGTACATCGTCATGTTCCCCTGCATGCTCGCACTCATCATCCTTAGCAAGGGCTCCATCCTTATCGCCGTTGCCAACATCCGACCATACCCAAAGACGTTTCAGTCCGTCGCAGGTGGTAACGGCACAAACGACAACTCTACGTTCTACGTCGACGGGTACGCCTTCAATGATACATTTGATTTTGGAAATGGCACGACTACACGTCCCATAGAGTTTATCACAGACGCAAATCTCGCGTCTGATAAAAACGAATATTTCGATCTAAGATGTCGTAACTTTACCGACAACAGGACGGTGACGTTGAGGACACACAATGACTCCTACGAGGGATTCGAAATATTCGACTACGTCAAATGCGTCGCGGTACCGTACGGATACATGAACGCCGAACGTCTGGACGACCTCAGCTGTATGAATCCCTCCAACAAATCAGGGTATCTGAACTCGTCGGTGGCCTACTCGAGAGATGAATGCTTCGTCGTGAGGAACTACTGGGCCTGGTCCGTGTTCCTGATGATCTGCACGCCGCACATATGGGTATTCCTGCGTTGCTTCTGGCGGATTCTGTTCAAGAAGAAGAAGTCGCCGACGTGGAAGGCAATCGTGGCTACGCTGATCATCGAAACCTTGCACTCCATCGGTATCTCCATCATGTTCTTCGTGGTAATGCCTTCTCTCGACAACTCCATCCTTGCGCTCATGTTCCTCCTCGGCGTGGCTACCATTCCAGGCGCCCTGAAGATCCTCGTCCGTCCAGATGATGAGAAACGCCGAGTCGTCAAACTGGTTCTGGACTGCCTGGCTGCCATCGGGCAGACCTCGGTACTCGTCGTCTGGCCACTCCTGGTTGTCGCGGTACGTGACAAGAACTACGACACAAACCTCATCTGGAGCATTCCCATCTCCCTGCTTCTCGTGTCGGTGCGCTGGTGGGAGAATTTTGTGGAAAAGAACTCAAGACTTGGGAAGATCCGAAAGTTCTTGAACCGCGTCAGCGGACAGATGCGAAGATCAAGAACGAAGATACAGCTGATGGCCAGTCTGTGGAAGGTCGTGGTAACGTTTGTGATGATGATGTTCTGCATGACGACGCAGGTCGACTACATGGATCCGCTTGACTTGTTCGGGAAGAAAATCACTGCCATGTTCGACTTCAGTCACAGATGAGTACACACTGAATTTATTTAAGTCTCCAACTATGCAATGTTTTCGTATTACCAGGTTTCTCCCCTCATGTAAATCAGCTTACTCGCAGCTGCTATTATCACCTGCGCCAGCTGCGGGTTATCTCTCGCTTCTTATCTCATGATGCTGCAGCAACTCCTATCCATGCCTTTGTCACAAGTCGACTTGACTATTGCTGCTCGATTCTGGTAGGCCTGCCACTTTCTCTGACTGCTCGTCTTGATCTGGTTCTTCGATCTGCTGCGCGTCTCATTGGTCGCCTCCCTCAGCCTATATGCGTGACACACTACACTGGCTCCCCATCTCGCAACGCGTCAACTATAGAATAACTGCGTCGATCTGGCGATGCCCTCTTGTCTGTGCCCCGGTTTACTTACGTGAGCTTTGCTGTCATGTCTCTCATGTGACTGATCGCCGAGCCCTTCGCTCTTCTACTGCGGATGAGCAGGGGCGCCCGCAGGCGGACGCACTGGACGCACGTGCGTCCACCCACCAGATCAAATCCACCCAAGTATAAGGCAAAGCATGGATATTTTTTATGAACGACAATACGGCATTTTAAAGATTTCGATGTCATCTAAATTGAATTGTGTCTAATGAGTCACTCTGAGTCATTTCCAGTGTATGACTACCAGCGGCAGACAGAGGACGGGTAGGATGGGAGGGGACGGGAGGAGTGTGCGTCCAATTTTTTGGGGTGTGCGTCCAATTTTTCAAAGCCTGCGGGCGCCCCTGCGGATGAGCCCTTGGTTCCTCGTTCTACCACCGCAACTAGGCAGCGTCGTGCTTTCTCTGTGTTCGGCCCCTTCGTCTGGAATCATCTGCCATTGCAGATACGCCTGTTGCCTAAGAATAGTTCGCTTATGTTTTATAAGTTACTTAAGTCCAGTTTATATTGCCGTGGTTTGGCTGGAAACGCTTCTGAGTAAGTAACTTGAGGGGGCGCTATATTAAATTTTCAAAATGAATGAATAAATATCGGCATATCAACAAGAAGAGAAATCAAACTGTATAGAACATTTGTCATCACAGTAGGCCTACTGATGTATGGTTCTGGGTGTTGGTGCTTACGGAAGGAGGACGAAAGGAGGATTCTAGTGGCGGGAATGGGCTGGCTAAGCAGATTATTGAGGAGGACCAGGCAAGATAAATTCGAAATGAGGTAATCCGGAAGGAGTTGGGACATAGAGAAAGACTGCCATGGTTTGACATGCAACAAGAGTGGACAACAAGAGATTAGCAGCAAGGGCATAACATTAAAACGTGGTGGGGACACGGAGTCGAAGAAGATGAACAAAGACATGGATGGAAACGTAATACAAGGTCTTAAACAACAAGAAATGGACACGAGAACAGCCCTAGATGCTATATGAGACATAAGAAATGGAGCCATCTTGTACAAACCTCATCGTCGACACACACCTGACGGAAGAGAGAAGAAGAAGAAGATGAAGAAGATGATGATGATGAAGAAGAAGAAGAAGAAGAAGAAGAAGAAGACGACGACGACGAAGAATCATTACACCGGCGCTACAGAATTAATAAATTTTAATTATATATATATATATATATATATATATATACTAGAGTATTAATCCGTCATATATATAGGCCTATATGAGTCGTTGGTTAAAATGCTCTGATCGCCGTTTGTGACGTAGCGTCCTCCGACAGACGGACACTCTATGGATATTATATGTACACTAGTGTATTTTCCCGTCATAATTATGACGGCAGTATATAGAGTTAGAGTATTAACCCGTCATATTATGACGTCATATTATAGGCCTATATGTGTCGTCAAGACCGCCGTCGTCAAGACCGCCGTCGTCAAGGCGGCAGTACAAACGGCTTCTGTTTCACAATAGAACAGAAGCCGTTTGTGACGTAGCGTCCTCCGACAGAGAAATTTGCATATAAGGAAACATATGTATATATATATATTAGGGACCTGCGAATCACAAATTTTCCTTCGAATCGAATCTCGAATCGAATCGGGGGTAAAGATTCGAATTCGAATCGAATCTCGAATCGAATCAGCGTGTACCATGTTTGATATTCATGTAGTGTGTATGTGATAGCACAGGCGTACCAAAGTATCAATACCTCAATAACATTTATGCAGTTTAAAATCAATTAAACTAAAATTAAGCTAATTAACAGAATTAACAATTACACAAATGATTTATGAGTTAAGTAAGTATATTCTTTATTGTAGAAATCGCATAACCACACTTTGGTGTACATTCATCTAAGCCAGGCATGGGCAACTTCTTTTAACACAGGGCCGCCCTAAGATTTAAGGCCAGCTCTGGGGCTGTATGCCAATCGCAGACTAATTTCTGCAGATTAATTTGCCCCAGAAAATGAGACAATAGGGCCTATTAATTTATTCAAAATAAATATTGTGGAATAATTTTTACGGTTAAACTTCAAGTTTAAAGTAAATGAAAATAATTTTTATGATGAAAGCATAATTATTCTAATACCTACAGTTCTACACAACAATAAAAAAGCTAAATATGTTTCAAGTTTCTTCAGTTTTAAAAATACATAAAACTGTGTACAATGCATCCATTTGCTAGATGTGCAATATTTAATATGTCATAATGATTAAGGTGAGATCTGACACTTCTTCCCACCAAACAAATCCGGAATGTTTGCTTTAATGTTCGAAGTGCCAATTCGAAGTTCATTGGAGAGATTGTCATCTGTTAGTCTGCATTCGTTTTTACATTTTGTTGGTTTCATCTCTGAGAAGAACTGTTCACGAATTCGCGAATATAGGTGCTTGGAAACAGTGCAACCATTTTCAGGGCACGAAATCTATGTGAAGGGTAAGAATCCTGAGAAATGTACAATTTATAGAACTAAATCAGAGGTACTTCACGAAATTTCCTTTCCAATTCACTGTTGCTGAGGGTTTGCTGTCGTCGCGTGCCGCGTTGCACGCAGAAATTCAACAACCAATCCACGCGCAGTAAACAATTAAAACAATTAGTTTACAACAAAGGGCTAATAATTTTTCTGAAAAAGATTCGAAATTTTTCGAATCATGACATCATTTTCGAATCGAATCGAATACCGTCGCCCGATTCGTTTTCGAATCGAATATCGAAGCTTCGCAGGTCCCTAATATATATATATATATATATATATATATATATATATATATATATATATATATATATATATATATATATATATATATATATATATATATATATATATATATATATATATAATTGTTTAGACGAACATATACGTTCAACTGGGTAAACGAATAAACAAGCAAAAATGGTTTTGTATATATATATATATATAAAAATATATATATTTAAACGAATAAACAAGCAAAAATGGTTTTGTATATATATATATATATATATATATATATATATATACAAAACCATTTTTGCTTGTTTATTCGTTGCTTGTTTATTCGTTTACATATAAGGAAACATATATATATATATATTTGCATATAAGGAAACATATATATATATATATATATATATATATGGGTAAACGAATAAACAAGCAAAAATGGTTTTGTATATATATATATATATATATATATACATACAAAACCATTTTTGCTTATATATATATATATATATATACAAAACCATTTTTGCTTGTTTATATATATATATATACATACAAAACCATTTTTGCTTATATATATATATATATATATATATATATATATATATACAAAACCATTTTTGCTTGTTTATTCGTTGCTTGTTTATTCGTTTACCCAGTTGAACGTATATGTTCGTCTAAACAATTAATATAGCTCCTTTTTAGTATCTCATTCATTCAACAAGGTTTCAACTTGGTTGCCGACCATTGTCTGAATTCTGTTTTCACAGATCTGTCTAATTTCGAATGAACTTCAATGGAATAAGATTACTGACCACTGGTTGATCTGCATTATGATGACGGCGCTATATAAGTCATTAAATAAAATCAAGTTTGATTAAATGCATTTGTCTTTTTTACCTACAACCCAAAAGGCATTTTTTTTCAAACCACAAATCGCACGTTTCATTCACCCAAACAAGTCATGCAATACAGTAGAATACGACGAAATACAAGGCAACAAAGTAAATTACAATAGAATGCAAAACAACACAAAAGTTCAAGTATTCTATTCAATACAGAAACAGAACAAAACAAAAAGAATGCAACGCAATACAACACAATACCAACAAATACATTGAAGAACAATACAGCACAAGGCACTGCAACACAATAAATGCTTCTCAGTACAACCCGAAAAAATATAATAAAACACATTCCAGCAAAATACCATACTTAGGACACAGTGTTCTCAGCACAGCGCAACACACTGCGAAGCAATGAAACAGAAAAACAGCAGAACAAGTAGCGTGTCTTTGAGGGATGTCACTTCAAGAGACGCTACATAAATATGTGGTTACAATTACAATAGAGTGTAATGCTGTCAGATCATTCAACGCCTCGTCTGTCTCTTTATCTCTTCCAATCAGTGTCGAAAATTCAACAACGAAACCGGGGAGCCCTACTACACGTACACGATCAGTGACACGGAAATTCCGGAAATGGAGCTCGACTGGGTCTGGATGTGGCTCCTCAACTGTTGTACCAGCCTCGTCTGCTACTTCTTCGCCCGCAGCTCAGCCAAGATACGCATCCAGCAGACGTGCTACGCCCTCCCTCTGATCATCAGCACCCCGCTCATGTTCGGGCTGATGGTTGGCGGCTGCGAACTATGGAACTCAAATCCTTGCGTCTACACGACGAGCGAGTTGGCCGGCTATCTGATGTACAAATGCTACAGGGTGGACACCATCGGTGACGCTTGGTACCAGCAGATATGGTTCTTCTTTCCCATCTTGTGGCTGTCGCAGCTGTGGATCGCCTGGCATATCTGGTTCCCCAAGTGCGCCCGACTGGCCACTGCTGACACGTGAGTACTGTTTTGATTTATGCCCCCAAGGGTCGAGGAGTGGCACGATTAGGTGCAGGGAGGGACAAGTCATGGCGAGGCAACACTATGTACCGGTATAAAGATAGAAGGAACGGCAAGGACAGGGAAGGCTAGGTAGAGGGATAAAAGGCAAGGCTAGGTATATGGAGAGAAGGAAAGGAAACGCGAGGCAAGTCCAACCTAAATAGAAGGAGGGAAGGAAATGCAAGGCGAGACAAGGCTAGGGTAAGTACAGAAAGACAAGGGCAATCAATGCGAGAATTGGATAGACTAGGTACAGGAAGAGAAGAAAAGGCGAGCCACGGCAAGTCGGGGTTGGTCAAAGTATACGTAGGCCGAAGCAACACAAAGCGCGGAAGGCAATTTAATTGTAATTTATCATCGTTTTTCTAATGCACATGGTATCAAGCGATGGCGTATCAAAATCTAGCCGTCAGTACACAGAAGACATAGCAACAGCCTGTGGTGGATATGCAATTTGAAAAAGTTAAGTATTCAGTAGAAAACGAAATGACACAAACTACTGAGCAGAGCGAATAGGTACAGGGAGAGAGTTCCAGAATCTAGGACCAGAAATTGAAAAACGCGTTCATTGTCATTAAGACCAGTTTCTAATTTAGGTATGACCATAGAAAGGTATCCAGATGAATAATTTTTAAATAATGAAAAATAAGTATGAGGGTTCAGGACAGACTTTTAAAGTTGGTATAACACGACATAGCATAACAGGGCATAGCACAACGTAAACAACATAACAAAATAACACGCGACTTGCATACTACAACCCTAAACTCAATGGTATCCCTGTGTGCGTATTGCTTCCTCTAAGCTGAATACTGCATCAGGCTGCAAGATTGTGTCTTAGACTCTTGTACCGAAACCATACCACATCTGCTCTTCGTTCTCTACACTGGCTTCCTGTAGGCCCTATGTGAGTGTATCCGTTTCAAGCGGAAACTTCTCATGTACAGAGCACGTGCAGGTCATCTGCTATCTTACTAATATCCCTTGGTCACACCCTGGCAATGCTATTACAGGTCGCTTCTCTCTTCGATCAACATCTGCTGGAAAGTATGTTACTTCTGGTACACGCCTAATCTTTGGCCGACATTCGTCACGATTACTGGTTTCTCCATCTAGAACTCTCTACCTCCTCATGTTCGCAAATCTCTTGGCGAGACTATTTAGCCGTAACTGTTTAGCTGTAAACTGTTTAGCTGTAAACTTAAAACTTACCGTGACCACTATACCTGTGAATCTTAACAGCTGCCCGGCTTCAATGTGAACTTCAGAACTTTGCAAGAAGGGCATTATCAAATTACTGTTGCATTTAATTGTATAACACAACGCAACATACCAAACCATAACATAGCGTGACATAATGTAATATTACATGACATAGAATAACATAACAAATCATAACATGACGCAACATGACGTAACATTACATAACATTACATAACATTACATAACATTACAATGCATTAACAGGTTGTTTGTTCTGCCGTTGTACGATGGAGTTCTGATGGAACAATCGCTGATGCTGAACCGTGAACGGAATGATGAACCAAAGACTCGCGCCAAAGTCCTCGCACCTGTAAGCAACATAACTTACTCATATGGATGGTTACATTGCATCGTCTTGCTTGGCCCTATCTTCACCAAGTGTCCAACGGTGCTCTACTTCGTACTACATTTTCTTACGTTCATTTTACTTAACCTCACTAACCCTTTACTTTTCTTTGCCTATCCTCATCTCCTACCTGTCTTTACCGTACCGTAACTTACTTCAACTTAACTTACCTGACCTTACTTATCTTACTTAACTCACCCTGCCATTGTGGATATCATCAGCTAATACATCGTGTTTGTATGCGCAACCAAAGGCGGCGGTGACTCAGGAGAACCAGATGGAACAGGCGAAACTAGAACGACTCGAGGAAACGAAGCGTGACGACTTCCTGGAAAAGGCGTTACGCAAGAGAGATGAGGTTCCGATGGTTTTCATCTGCGCAACCATGTGGCACGAAAACGAAACGGAAATGATCCAGATGCTCAAGTCCATCTTGAAGTAAACCGTCGTTATCGTTACCTTCATCGTTATCATTTCCGTCATCATAATTACTACAATTGTTTTTATAATTATTATTAGTATTATTCACTTAACCGAGGAGGAGATGTTAAAACGGACTGGAGGAAAACGATGTGTGATTATTATTCGCAACCTTCATCGTTATCATTTCCGTCATCATATATTACTAAAATTATTTTTAGGATCAAATTATATTATTTTTAACGATAGAGAAAATTGATTGGTTATATACTGAGGCTAGAATCACTTTTGAGAACCGTCATTGAGGGCAGAGTGGAAGGCAGGAGGAGATGAGGAAGACCCACGCAGATGCGGCTGGACTGCTTGATGTCGGATGCTTAAACATGGAACTCAGCAGCAAGAGGAGTGGCAACATCGGACGTTTGATCATTCCTCAGGGCAGAAAAGAAGAATAGAAGAGAAGATTATTATTTTTAACCCGAGAAAAAAATGATCCATCATGAGCAAAATTTTTTGAATAAAGATTGATATCCGAGAAATCAGGTCTCATACTAAGCAACGCTGGGCAACGTTGATCCATTCCTGCAACCCACCATAGCAAAGTGACGACAACGGCGATATGATATGACATGGCCAGGTTTCAGACCCATCCGGAACTGTGCCTCTGAATGCAGGGGTATTCTAGCATTGGACACAGATGGAAATACATTGGAAAAGAAGTTTGTTTGGCGTTTATCCCAGAGATAAATACATATAATTATTTTCAGAATTTACTTTACCCAAGACAGTATGAGTTCGAGTTTTAAAAACGACGGGAGATTAATTTAGACACTGCATCTAGAAAGTGCGAGGCGTTGGAAAAGATAGCTGTTATTATTATTATTATTGTTATTATTATTATTATTATTTTTATTATTGTTATTATTATAATTGTTGTTATTATTATTATTATTATTATTATAATTATTATAATAATAATAATAATAATTATTATTATTATTATATTGTTATTATTGTTGTTATTATTATATTGTTATTATTGTTGTTGTTGTTGTTGTTATTATTATTATTTTTAATATTATTATGTTGTTATTGCTATTATTATTATTATTATTATTATTATTATTATTATTATTATTATTATTATTATTATTATTATTATTATTATTATTATTATTATTATTATTATTATTATTATTATTATTATTATTATTATTATTATTATTATTATTGTTATTACTATGTTGCTGTTAGTATTGTAATTATTATTATTATTATTATTATTATTATTATTATCATTTTTATTATTGTTATTGTTGTTCTTGTTCTTGTTGTTCTTGGTGGTGGCGTTGGTTGTGATGTTGGTGGTATGACGATGGTGACGGCGGTGGCACTAGCACATGCAGGTGGTAATTGCGTCATTGTTGTGTTGTTGTTGTAGGTTGGATATCGATCAGGCAGCGAGAAAGAATGCTCAGGATTTCTTCAAGATCACCGATCCTGACTACTATGAGTTCGAAGGTAGCAATGTTCTCTGTTTGTAAATAGACGACTCTAAAGTTCTATAAGGTATAACGTGGCGAGGTAAACTACGGCAGTGTAGAGTCAGATTAGGTAATGTTAGGTAATCTTGCATTCCAATGCTATAACTTGCACATGTGCGTGAACTTATATTTGCAATTGCATTTCGGTAAGTTCTTGTGACCTAGGTATGGCTCTTGATTCCAGGTCGATATTCGAATCTCATAATGTCAACATTGCACAATCTTGTGTCTTTTACCTGAGACAACTTCGACCTATTCATCGGCCTCTAACTCATGATGATGCACACGATCTTGTCCGTTTGGTCTTCACATCACACCTAGACTGTTGTAATTCAATACTTGTTCTCTTCCTCGTCGTGTTCACGACTCCTTATAGTCAGCGCTACGTGAATCTGCTTGTCTTGCTCTTTGTCTTCATCCAAGATCTTTGAAATTAAACTGGTTATGTATTCCAGCAAGTGTTTTTTTCTAGAAAAAAGGTTCCGGTACTCAACAATTATGGAAGGACTAAAATTCCGAAGTAAACGGGATTGGGGCTTGGGCGGGGTTTCAATAAACACAGAAAACAGTTCACAACACTGAAATTAAATTAAAATAACTAAATTATTGAGTTTTATTATTAAAATAAATAAATTGTTTTTAGTACACTGAAAAAAGGTTCCGGAACGCCGTTCCATGGCGTTCCGGCTGAAAATAGCAATGATTCCAGTTACAGTTCTATTTAAACTTTACCAAGGCAAAAGTGTTGCGAAAATGTCTAGTATTACTATAGTTTCCTCTCCTTTTCGGAATTTGGTCCTCATTCCTGTTATTCATTAGCACCACCAGCATTGAGGAACACTTTTCTTTTTCATGTCTCTTTACCCAAATAAGTGAACAGTTATCTTTCTCCATCTACTCGAGATATGATAATAATAATTACGATTTTTTAGATGAATTAATAAGTCATCGTGATATAAGTATAAGAATAATAATAAAAGCATTATTATTATGACTTATTATTATTATTATTATACAAATTTATTTCTTCATCCAACCAACAAAGTCATATGCAGACGAATTGTTAACTGTATCTAGGGATTCTAGGCTATAGACCGACATTCAGTCCTGGCTGCACGGTCTCCTTAATATGAATTATGACTATTTTTATTATTATTATTTACAGTTATAGTAATAATAACCTTTAGTGCTTGTTTTTGTAACCGTACGTGAGACTCTGAGTTCGTTTTTCCACGTCTATTCACTTGTGCTTTATCTAGCACAAGTTTCTGTAATTGTACTGATGCTATTGTATGAAGTGTATCTGTACTAGAGCCGTACTTGTTCCAGTGCACATGCTTGTACCTGTATGTGTGAATTTCGTACTGTAGCTCATATCTTCTTCGATAATGCCTTCGAAAATCACGACCCCGATCAGTATAACTACAAGGCAAATGATTACGTCCGACTCCTTGTCTCCATCATCGACCAAGCAGCGGCGTAAGTAGAATTCACTTCTGCTGCTCCTGCTGCTGCCACTACTACTACTACTACTACTACTACTACTACTACTACTACTACTACTACTACTACTACTACTACTACTACTACTACTACTACTACTACTACTACTACTACTACTACTACTACTACTACTACTACTACTACTACTACTACTACTACTACTACTACTACTACTACTACTACTACTACTACTACTACTACTACTACTACTACTACTACTACTACTACTACTACTACTACTACTACTACTACTACTACTACTACTACTACTACTACTACTACTACTACTGCCACTACTACTACTACTACTACTACTACTACTACTACTACTACTACTACTACTACTACTACTACTACTACTACTAGTAGTACTACTACTACTACTACTACTACTACTACTAATAATAATAATAATAATAATAATAATAATAATAATAATAATAATAATAATAATAATTCTCAAAATTATTATTATTGTTATCATTATCATCATCATTATTATCATCATTATCTTTATTAATTTTAATTATTAGTGTTAAATAGTTAGTAGTAATTATTATTTTCCCTTTTATTTTTATTCCTAGTAGTAGTGGTAGTATTTGTATTTGTATTGGTATTTGTATTAGTAATAAATTATTACTAATACAAATAAGAAAAGATTATTATTATTACTAATAATAATAATCTTTTCTTTATTAATTCAAACCGACAAACGCAGTAAGATTACATTGAGTATTTATTACTATTAGTGTAATGCGCCCCCACTGGGTTAAAATCCAGCGGAACCCAATCCGGTTGCCATAATAATAAGGCCTGAAATTTAATGCAACCGCTCACTGCTTCTCAACGGTTCCATGCTTCCTGAGAGATGAAATTCTGTTTCCTTAAGCGATGAGTCTTCCGGTCCGAGTGGAAAACTGTGACAGCTGAATTAGTCGTAATCAAAGTATTTACATGATCAGGATTCGTAGATCTTGCAGTAGACTTTCTGACTTCAATCACTTCACTTAAGCTTACAGATAATTCTAAACTATTCAGTTTATCTACTACCATGTCCAAGGTAAAGGGTATCTTCGCTTGATATTTCATAATACCTGCTTGACTCTCCATAAAGTTTCTCTGTTCTATGGCCTGGCGCTCTGTAAATGTTCTTTGTTCTATGACCTGACGCCTCATAAAGCTTTCAAGGCGCTCTCAGACCAAACCCATGGCCGACCTATGTCTATAGACGACTGAGAGAGTGGTCTGTCTCATGTCTCGTCCATTCCTTGAGGACACTCCACAAATTCACTGGTCTCGTAGACAGAAGTCTGAGACATCTTAGCTAAATAAATTCTAAAAAACACAGTATTTCTTAGGTTAACTTTATTATTATAATAATCAAACCAAGGCACTTAGTTCACAATTTTAAGCTTAATTTGTGTAAGCACAATCGCAATCGTATTCACCCATTTATAAACCAAAATTTAATAAACAAGGAAGGTAATATACTTATTCTCACAATCTACTTGGATTTCTTAGCCGTCAATAAAACAATGGCGTCGTACAGAATGAACTCCAGATGTAAATCCATTGTTTAACAACGAACCGTAAATAAGCCCACAGAATCAACAGAGTCGGACGAACTTAGACTCCAACGAAAGAACACGGTCGCAGCTCACTCCTTTTCTAAAAGACCAATCCTCGACAACCCACTAAGTCCGGAAGTCTGCATGTAATACCACTCAAATTTTGTCTCACAATACTACTTCAGTACGACTACTTCACAGAATAGAGAAGAAGGTGACTAAAAACCATAATTGCTCATAGAAATAATCCACAGATCGACAACGAATTCCTCGATCAACCAAAGAACGCTTTCCTCGGCTCAGAACGGACGCGACCTTTTAAAGGAGATCTTGGCGGGCTAAGTTCGCACTAGCGCCAACTCGTTCGCGGCGGTGGGTCATCTGTCAATCTCTCTCATCGGAGGTCGGCAGTCCGGGAAAGGCGAAATTGCGTCTGAAGTCGACTAAACGCGAGCTCAGGGTGGTGGCGTCAGCGTTTTCGTTTGACATGCAGTCGGACCTGTCCGACCGCATGTCTAAGCAAAGACCTCTGTCGGTGTCATTAGAAATATCCGTAAAGATCTGTCCTCCCTCTCTGACAGTCATCAGTTCGGGCCCTCGACGGTGGGAACCGAGCAATCGTTGCTCTGTAGTAGCTCCTACCCCTCGCAAATTTCCGAAAAACAATCCAGTCAGCACTGCGAATATGTAGGCCCTACAGTAGGAAGGAACCCTCTCATTTCAGGGACGAAGGAGCTCGACCGAAGGGCGCCAATACTTAGAGCGACTGCTAGGCGGCGCTTTACCCCAAGAAAACAATTGACCGACAGATGTCTCTCTATAGCTAATTCAAGTACAAAAATACATGGCCACCGGAAGTTCCAAAGAAACGATCTTGTAACAAAGTTCTACTTTCTTACATTAGCACTGGCCTCGGCATACGCATTATTATTATTACCGGTATTATTATTATTACTATTATTATTATTATTATTATTATTATTATTTTTTTTTATATTTTTTTTATCGCCCGAGGTAAAAATAATCCCTCAGGCTCTTAGAAACTATCCGAAAACTTTGACGTTCTGGAGTTAACGGTCATCTTCACCGGTCCATTGTGCAAAAGTGCCTCGAAATGCAACGGCATTAAATCGTTGTGTGCAAATTGAAAGACGCTGAAAGAGGCGTGCTGTCTCCAGCGGGTCCCCCGAAACAATGGTCAAACGCCGACCTAGTTCTGATAAGAACTCCCGACCCTGGGTATTGATAGGACCCAGAGTTTCCAGTGCTTCTGGAATGAAAATGTGGGTAGTGGGGATTTCTGCATACTTTGTGCTCTTCCTGGTGGCTGCCATTTCTGCTGCTGCTCCTGGCGTTATGGAAGTCAGGTGTATATATGAGTTTGCACACGTGTGTACACTGGTGGCGTCCCAAGTCATATATTTCCCTCGTGACCACGGGATCAATGTTGCTCCATCTGGTCTTTTACCATCGCTTCGAAATAATCCTGATGGTTCTTTGGTGCTCGGAACATCAGCTTGCTGGAGGGCTCTCCAGATGATATCATTTATAGTGAAATGCCTGCTTGCTCGCCCTCCAGACAGTCTACAGACCAGTCCATGATGTCCTCCCTGGTCCGTTGTCACACCGCACTGGCACTAATGTGGCTCGCTGAGGTCCAGGCCTAGGCGTAGGCCTATCGCCACCCGGACAGCCTCATCGCTGAGACACAGCCCACAGGAAGCTATTGGAAATACCGCCATCCAATCTCCTGCATGAGCGGAAGTCACTGCCCCCAACCTAGCCCTGTTGAGCGGATCTGTCGCCGAGGACCACACCTCCATTATTATTATTATTATTATTATTATTATTATTATTATTATTATTATTATTATTATTATTATTATTATTATTATTATTATTATTATTATTATTATTATTTTTTTCCCCCCCCGAGGTACATATGATCCCTCGGGAGTTCAAAAATTAGGGGGCATTGTTCTGGAATGGCTAGTCTTCGCAGATGGTTTTATCATTGCAAAAGGTGCCAACCTTTTGCACTGATTTTATTATTATTATTATTATTATTATTATTATTATTATTATTATTATTATTATTATTATTATTATTATTATTATTATTATTACAGTAATAATGAATAATGATAGTTGAACCAGAATCGCACTCATGTAACTGTTTGACACAACGATTCTCTGCTTTTGAAGCGAAGTACATCAGTTCAACCTGTGCCTGGCGCCGCCGATAAAATACCCAACGCCCTACGGAGGGAGGCTTGTCTGGCATCTGCCTGGCGGTAACAAGCTCATCACTCACCTCAAGGACAGCGCCAAGATTCGCGCCAAGAAACGCTGGAGTCAGGTACAACTCAAATAATACTTCGTTTCAGATGCGATCTGACCTAGACTGCGAATCGACTGCAATTACAATGCATTCCATTCATTTCAACCTAATCTCATCTTACCAGGTATTAACTGCAGCTGTGTTGCGAGGTTTGCTGAGCAAGCAAGCGTAACATGACATAACCTAGCATGACCTGACATAACATAACATAACATAACATAGCATAGATGGCGTAGTACAGCAAAACGTAGCATAGCACCGCTTAACTTAACATAACATGACATGACAGCATAGCACAGTACAACATGACATGTCATGAGTCATGTTAACGCATTTGCGGTGTGTTTAGTCATGTTAACTTAGGTTATGTGCTTTATAAATCTTCGCATAATATTAGTAACATAATATAGCATGACAGCATAATATAAAATGACACACCCTGGCATTTCACGGAATTGTTTTAAATGAAAAAGCGGCCTTGACTGTATGGTTTCGTCACATGTACTCTTCACAGGTCATGTACATGTACTACTTCCTCGGTTACGGATTGTGGATGAACTCCGGTCTCGATCGGAAGCGGAAACAGATCCGAGCGGAAAACACCTTCCTGTTGGCCTTGGACGGAGATGTAGACTTTGAACCAATCGCTCTCATCCTCCTGCTCGACCTAATGAAGCGAAACAGCAACTTGGGAGCTGCTTGCGGCCGCATCCATCCTAACGGTTCCGGTAAGCATGTGATCTTCGCTAATAAAACGATAATGACAATTCTAATAATAATAATAATAATAATAATAATAATAATAATAATAATAATAATAATAATAATAATAATAATAATAATAATAATAATAATAATAATAATGCTACTAAAAATAATAAATACAGCAACAGTAGTAACAATATTACTGCTACAATATTATTATTATTAGTAGTAGTAGTATTACAACAATAATAATATTATTAGTACAATCATAAAGCTGCGATAAATATTATTATTATAAAATATATTATTATTTTTAATATCATCATTATCATTATCCCGTTGATATAAATATGACATCTGTTTAAATATTTTCTGTCGTTTGCGATGATGGGACCTGTAGATTTTTTTCCTGTAGATTTTTCATCGTATTTTGCACGGTTTGCTGCTGTGATTGTTGAATAAAGATTAATATTTCATCATTATTGTTGTTATTATTTTTTTGCCTCGAGGTATACAGGATATTAAAAAACGAAATATATTTATTGTTATTATTATTGTTATTATTATTGTTTCACTTGTTGTTGTTATCATAAAGCTTCATTTACATCTTTTTTGGTTCGGTAGGTCCGATGGTGTGGTACCAGTACTTCGAGTACGCTCTCGGTCACTGGATGCAGAAATCTACAGAACACGTCATTGGATGCGTCCTCTGCAGCCCAGGTTGCTTCAGTCTCTTCCGTGGCATTGCGCTGATGGAGGATAACGTGATGGCCAGGTACACGACGAAGCCTACGGAGCCCAGACATCACATCCAGTACGATCAAGGTGCGTGCTGCGTGCAATAGATCAAGGATTCCCAAGCATTGATTTCTGAATATTCACAGCTGGCATTAGGATTTCTTTAGTGAATGCAAACTAAGAGTATAAAAGCTGGATTTGTACGGAAGAGAATGGGATGAAATTGTAATGAAACTTTATAAAGCCCCTCTCACAATGTTCGCTAATCAGAGGCGCTCGCAGTGCGAAAGACCCAGTGAATAGAAAGTGGTTTCAAGACAGCGGAACGAGGCACATGGGCCACCAGCTAATAAAGAGGCACGTGTCAATGAAGGGAGTTGATTCCAAAGAGGAGGATCATTGCAAGAAAAGGTTCGAGTTTTGGCCATAAGAATGCTCGTGGAATGGATCGATAATTTGGTATAAGATGGAGTAGAAATGGGTTGGGATGGTATGGGTGAAGATGAGATGGGATATTGTTATTCGAAGCGATGGGATAGGTTGAGATGGGATATAAAATGTTTGAATGGGATAGGATGTGATGAGATCTGAAGCGATGGGATGACACGATGGAACAGTTTTTGGTTTACATAATGGATTGAAATGGGATAGGTTGGATATAGAGAGATCGAATACGATATAATGAGGCAAGTGGGAATGAGGGTTTGTCCTATGTGGTCAGCTGTTTCTCCGCGAGTACGAAATCTCTCGTGTAGGATAGAATTAGATAGAATGGGAAAGAATATAATAGGCTATAATTGAATGAGATAGGATAGGAGAGAATAAGATGGAATAGAATGGGATTGGTTGGGATGGAACAGAACAGGACAGAACTATTTATGTTCTTTTTGAAGTCTCGGTGTAGTTCCATTATATCGAGGCGCGACGAAAAATTCGTGAAGCGGTTGTCTGGCAATAGTCGTTATCTTCCCACTCTTCCAATTTGCTGTTGAGATGGTGCCACTCGGTGTTGTTGATACGCGGCTGGTGTATTATGATGCATATACTCAATTCCTACTCAACTTCTTTCAACTTTGTGCTTGAGTTGCCATCTTTTATCATACCTTAAATTCGCATAATCCTATCCTTCAGTTCTTTTTAACTGTTTGAATTGATTCCAGGCGAAGATCGTTGGCTGTGCACTCTCATTCTCCAGCAGGGTTACCGAGTCGAGTACTGTGCCGCATCGGACTCAGTCACCTTCTCACCGGAGGGATTCAACGAGTTCTTCAACCAGAGGTAGGTACAAGACCACCTCATTTGGTAAGAGAATTTAAAACAGTGCTTTTTCCAGCCGGAACGCGCCAGAACGGCGTTCCGGCACCTTATTTCAGCTACTAAAAAGTAAAAAATAATTTATTCATTTTAATAAGAAAAATAATAATTATGTATTTTAAATTTAATTTCAGTGTTGTCAGTTGTGAACTGTTTTCAGTGTTTATTGAGACCTCTCCCAACTCCCAATGCAGTTTTTCTCGGGCTTTGCCCTTGATTTAGCCCTTCCATAATTGTTCAGTTCCGGAACCTATTGTTCAGTTCCGGAACCTTTTTCTAGAAAAAGGCACTGATTTAAAGTAATTTTTTATTTAAAGTAAATTTTTTATTTTTCCTGTCCAGCCTTAACTCAATTACAATACTACGTTATGCTATACTCATTATGCTATACTTTACTATCCTACCTCATCTTATATATTCCTAGTTTATCCTACCTATGCTATTCAATCCTATTCTATTTTATCCCACCCAGTGGTTCTAACACAGACTTGCAGTGGTTCTAACACAGACTTGCAGTGGTTCTAACACAGACTTGCAGTGGTTCTTACACAGACTACACGTCTTCTGAACCACTTAAAACCCTTGTTATGTTATGTTATGTTATGTTATTCCATCTAATCCTGTATCCAGTACTTTCCTACCATAATCTAGTTCATCCCATCCCATCCCATGACATCCCATCCTTTCCTATCCATCCTATAATGTGCTATACGATGCAATCCTATTCCATCTTATGTTCCGCGCAGACGGCGCTGGATGCCTTCGACAATGGCCAACGTATTGGACCTGCTGCAGTCTTGGAAGCACACGACGGCGTCCAACGATAACATCTCTCTGATCTACATAATCTACCAAGCCTTCCTACTCGGTGCCTCGATTGTCGGCCCAGGAACCATCTTCATGATGATGGTTGGTTCGATAGACGTGGCATTCGGAGGCCGACTCGCATTCGGCTGGTGCATGCTAATCAACTTGGTCCCGCTCCTCATATTCATCATACTCTGCTACGCCGCGAAGGCAAATGCCCAGGTCAGTTTAACGTTATATGCTTTAACCTCGGTCTTTGTGATTTGATCTGAGCTTATCTGTTGTGAGCTTACCTGACGTTTGTGGTATGGTGTCATCTGAAACAAATCAACATTGAATGAACTACTCTAGTAGAATCTGGACTCGCCAATGTATGAGTGTGTATGTCTTTGAACACATGTAGCCTACAGCTATTTTTAAGAAACTCACGAAGTAGCAAGGCTATTAAGCAGATCAAAAAAGGTGAATCTTAAGATGAGCTGAAAATGTTTATGAGCTATATGTAACGGTAAAGTATAGTTTATTTTTACACAAGTCCATTCTGTTCTGATTAATGTTTTTCTAGTTCTGATATACACTGTGTCCGGAAATAAAGGGAACTTTTTATTAATAATGAAAATAATTAGTAAATGTGCTTTGATTTTCAAAATTCCAAAACTGTTTTAATCATGACACAGTTACCTAAAAATGGTGAAAATATAAAGTTTTGGCATCCATCAAATGTTATGGACGGCACCTAACATTTTCCTTAAAAATGTCAATTATTTTGAAACGTTATTTATCAATAATACATAGTGGTTTAATTTTATTTTTATACTTTAATATTATACTACAAGATGTGTTTAAAGTGTCCGCCTTCCGCCTGAACACAAGCTTCAAGAAGGGCACGCCATTGGCCAATAGCAGCATCGATAACCAGTTGATCCAATTCGTCCCATGCATTAATGATTCGCTCACGGAGTTCTTCGATGTTTCTGATCTTTGTCTTGTAAAATGTCTCTTGCATTATTCCCCAAATCTTGTAATCAAACGGGTTTAAGTCCGGGCTGTTTGGCGGCCAAAGATTAGGGGGTATGAAATCTGGAGTCTCCCTTGTCAGCAGTTCAACAGTTTCACGAGCTCGGTGAGCTTGTTTAATGTGTAATACTCCGAATATTCCCGGATATCAGGCAACAACTTTTCCAGCAGCAAACAATCCCGGTAGTAAGCTTCCTTTATTTTCACTCCTGGTTCTATGAAATGGATTTTCGTTTTACCAAGAGCCGACACACCAACCGAAACCATGACTGATCGACTAAAAGTCGATCGAGTACGAAGCAACCCACAGCTGAGATGTTTTCATCAGAGTTCCGGCGGCTGCATTTAAACGATCATTTTGACTGTTGTTTGTTGTAGCGATGGTAAACAATTTTTCGTCCGTAAACCATATAAAATGTACCATGTGTGCAGGATAGCGATCTAAGAGTTGCCCTGAACGCTCAAGCCGTGCGTGCTGGTTGGCTTCTGTTAATCCTGTCGCTTGACGTTTCTTCAAACATTTTAAGCCAAGGTCTTCCTTGATTATTTCATGCACGGAAGTTTATGAAATGCCAATCTCTCGAGCGATTTCTCTTATCGATTGTGGTTTATCTTCTTGACTTAAACTGAGCTCCTGCAGTTGTTCGATATTTTCATTAATTCTTGCAGTTCTCGGTCTACCGCAATCGGTGCGGCGCTCCGACGATCCGGTCAAATCAATCTTTCTAGCTTCTTTGGACCGCCTAATGTCCAACCCTTGTCCGGAAATTTTACAATAAACTTTTGCTCCGTAATGTTTGCTTTCCCGCAAAAATTTTATAACAATTTTGTCTTCTTGGCTTAACGCCATTTTCTAATAGTTTTGTTGTTTCGATATGTAGGCCTAATTTAACAACGTCATTATAATTTCTTAGCGTGGGCCATTCATAAATTACAAATTTGTTGATAATTATGTCGGGATTAAAACAGTTTTGGAATTTTGAAAATCAAAGGACATTTACTAATTATTTTCATTATTTACAAAGGGTTCCCTTAATTTCGCGCACAGTGTATGTGTTCTAGTCTTGTTGATTTAGGCTAATACCCTACGGTAATCCAAGGTATCTTAACACTCAGACTCAGTTTTATCTTATCCAGTCTAATAGACACAAGTTCAAATCGAGTCAAATTAATACGGTCCATTTATCTACTCTAGTCTACTTTGGTTTATCTGGTCTAACATAAAGTAATGACTTCTATTGCGCCATTCTCATAACGCACAGCGTATTGATCAATGGTTTCTTCAAGTGAAATCATAATCAAAATCATTGTCCATAATAAAGGCAAGGTCGAAGTTCGATGAGTCTAAAAACCAGAAGCCAAGCTATGGAAGCTGTGCAAGCTGAAACAGATGATGTCTAAGTTTAGTTCTGACTTCTGAATGACATTAAAGTAGACAACCGACGGAAGTTACAAAACTGGGCAGTGAGTTTCAAAGCCTCGGACCAGCCACCCAGAGCCCAACCCTGCCTCTGTGTGAGGCAGAGAAATAGTCAGAATATCCATTGATCAACTGCAAAATGTGCTGGCATGAAGCTTGAGTATATAAGGAGAGGAGATAAGAAGCATAGTCTAGGCTGTTCCGGTTTGGAGGGGTTTGATTAGGTCAGGTAAGTCTCCTCGGGTTTTGTCTACGCGGGTTTTATAAGTATTTTCAAGACAGACGATATAGCCTATCGATCTCATGACTATTCATTAAGTTTGTCGAACTTTCTAGTCAGGGTCTGCAGAATGGCTTTTTATTTCATTTCCAGCTCATTTTCGCCCAGCTTCTGACGGGTTTCTACTGCCTCGTCCAGATGTTGGTTCTGATCGGTATCGTGGTTCAGATGGCCAAAAACGAAATCTGCTATCCAACGACGGTTTTCTTTCTATTCGTAACCGGGACATTCGTACTGGCCGCCGTCATCCACCCTCAGGAATTCTGGTGCCTGATCCACGGCTTCACCTACTACCTGGCTATCCCGACCATGTACATGCTTCTGATGATCTACTCCATGTGCAACCTCCACGTCGTGTCCTGGGGCACGCGAGAGGTCAAACAGACGCTGACGGAAAAACAGCTGGCAGAGGAGAAGAACGCTGAGGTAGAAGCGAAGCGCCTGGCAGAGGAGAAGAAGAAGAAAGGCATCACCGGCTCAATGAAGGCGATGACCAAGGGATCGAACAAGGGCGATGAGGAGGGATGGTCGTGGCGATGCGGAGACTGCTGCTCATACACGTGCTGTCCTCATCAGGCCAGGTCTGAATAATAATAATAATAATAATAATAATAATAATAATAATAATAATAATAATAATAATAATAATAATAATAATAATAATAATAATAATAGGGATGGGGGACTCGGGGTGAGAAGGGTCTCGACGCTGGCAACTTCCGCCTACTTGGCATCAGCCGCGTCAACCAGAACACTCGTGGGAGCCATCCAGGACAAGGAGGAATGGAGAGACGACCATCTTGAAGAACTGATGACAGCCCGATTGAACAACCAACCGTGCGTCGCAGAGTCGTCCTGGAGCATCCAGAAGGAGTGGGATCGCCCACTGATTGAGGCAGATAAAGCCACGGTAAGTGCTGCCTACTGTGACCCGGTCAACAGGGCCAGGTTAGGCGCGGTGACCTCCCCCCACGCAGGAGACTGGTTGTCAACCATCCCTCTGGCCTCCTGTGGATTGGACATGACCAATGAGGCGGTCCGTGTGGCCGTGGGTCTGCGTCTGGGCCTGGATCTGTTTGTGCCACATCATTGTCAGTGCGGGGAAACCGCCGATTCAAGAGGGCACCACGGGTTGGTGTGCAGGAGATCAACAGGAAGAACAGCCCGTCATTTTGCGGTTAACGACCTAGTGTGGAGGGCTCTCGTCAAGGCGGACATACCCAGCTCAAAGGAGCCGCCGGGCCTGGTTAGAACAGATGGCAAAAGACCGGACGGAGCCAAGCTCGTCCCCTGGGCCAGAGGCAGATATATCGCCATGGAAATTCACTGCCGTCCACACCTGTGCGGCATCCTATCTGCATCTGCCCTCAGCGGCGCCTGAAGGTGCCACAGAACATGCTGCAGACCGCAAGAGCAGCAAATACGCCACGCTACCTGCCTCTCATGAGTTCGTGCCGATTGCGGTAGAAACAATGGGCAGGCCGGGAGTTCTTGACAGAGTTGGGCCGCCATGTAACCGCAGTCTCTGGTGATCCAAGGGAGACGGTTTATCTCTTCCAGAGACTATCAATTTGCTTCCAACGTTTTAATGCCATTGATTTTAGAGGCACCTTTAGACCACACCCCGGAAACGAGGACGGCGTTCTCCAAGCTTAATTACACTTCTATTTTATAGTTTCTTAGAGCCTGAGGGATTTTCGTACCTCGGGCGTTAACAAAATAATAATAATAATAATAATAATAATAATAATAATAATAATAATAATAATAATAATAATTATTATAATAATATATTGGCTGCTTCTTAACTGCCGGATACCGCTCGGGCGGCCGGTGGGGCGGCCGAAAAGGCGGCAGCCCGCAAACACGACAAATACTGCCAGCTGTCCCTTACGCATTTTTTTCCTCTTGCATTTGAAATCCTGGGCCCGATTAACAATGAGGGCTTGGCTTTCCTTTCTGCTATAGGGCAGAAACCTAAAACTGTTACAGGGGACATTCGTGAGACGACTTTTTTGTTCCAACGCCTTGCGCTTGCGAATCAACGTTTCAACACGGTGGCGTTTAGGGGTACCTTCACCAACTTAGACCTAGACGAATAGGGCCAATTTCAGACAGTCCTACACTGTAAGTAATGTTGAAGACCCTGAGAGATCCTGTATACCTCGGGGCATAAATAATAATAATAATATCGTTCAGTCTGATAATAATGAGGTATAATAATGAGTGAGCTTGGCCAGCGTCTCTCGTCCGCATCCAGCGCTACAACGCCATCGCATTTCGTGGCACTTTCACTAATGTTGCGGAGGACGAGGCCTGATTTTTCAGATATTCAACAACAGCTCCTAGCATAATTTTTTAGACTCCTGAGGGATCACATGTACCTCGGGAAAAAAAAATAATAACAATAATAACAATAGCAATTATAATTATGAAATTGATAATAATAATAATTATAATAATAATAATATAAAAAATAATAATAATAGTAATAATAATAATAATAATAATAATAATAATAATAATAATAATAATAATAATAATAATAATAATACTATTACTACTCTTATTACTTTCACTACTGCTACTAGCACTTCCACCACCACCACAATCGTCAACATCATCATTGTTATTATGAATCTTATAAATGTCAGGACTGAGGAGAGGATTGTCGAGTTGAAACTCATCCTGGCCGAGATGGAGAAAATGGGAACAAAGTTCGAGACCGAGATCACGGAGCTGAAGAAGGTCATCGAGGAATCAAAGAAGGAGAAAGACGACGTAGACGACGACAACGACGACGACGAAGAAGTTGAGGACGACAAGAGGAGCGAGGACACGCAGTCGGTCATCAGTCGACAGATTCGGGCCATTAGGAAAAGCACGACAGTCTTCGGCGAGCGTACCGAAGGAAAAGGTTTGCAGCAATTGCAATGATCAAAACGATAATGATAACGATGAAGATAACGGTATTGGTAACGGGAATGAATGTTAACATTGTTGAATTGTATATTAAATTAATCTGATCTATTATTGTTTTAATATATTCTGTTCTTTTCTATTGCATTCAACCCTATTGTCGTCATTTATTAAGCCGAACTTTTAATCCTTTACACAGCGCTTTTGAAAGATTAAAAAATGCGCTCTTTAAAGTCCTGGTGTATACATTCTATCATATTACATTTTCTCCCTCGATCTTTTCTTTCGGATATTAGTTTTGCCTGATTTTACTTAAAATTTCTGTTGCAATTTCCTATTTTTTTACCTTTAATTATTTAATTTCTATCCATTCATACTTTCGTTATCCATATGAACGCCTTATTAATTTATTATTGCTGTCCTCAGAAGTACAGAAAATATCTTTCAGGTTCAGTTGCGGATGGCAGTGAGCACAGTTTCGATGGCAGACTGGATGACATCGATGAGGATTCCCACAGGTCCCGTGGAGGCTCTGACAGAGGATCGCAGTATGAGGAGGGGTCGGAGTATGAGCTGGTCGAAGACAGAGGCTCCAACTGCGGCAGCAAATGTAGCAGCGAACACTCCTCAGTGGAGGAACATGAAAGTCAGAGAGGCGAAGATGAAAAGAAGAAACTGGAAGCGATAGACGAGCTGGTCAATCCTTTCTGGGCCACGGATCCCGAACTAGGAGGAGGTGCCGTCACTCCCTTGGACAGCGGTGAAAATCAGTTCTTCAAGGTATGCTACTAATCTAATCTCGTTCAGTCTGATAACACCTATTCCGTTCTTCTCTATTTTATTCTCTTTTCTTCTATTCTAATGTTCTATCCTGCTTCATTCATCTTACCCTTTTATCCAGAATTCTAACTCTATGGCGCTTTCAGCACATGAGTCGGGGGGAAACAGATATGCCTTTAGGAACGCAAGACCGATGAGGAAAGGCAGTCATTAGTTTGGCCCTGAGCGGAGGGGGAGGTCGTTCCAGATCATGGAACCCACTACAGCAAACGCCCGGTGCTGGGCCAAGGCAGATTTAGTGCTGGGAATATAAAGATCAAAGTGATTTTGCAGAGCGCAACGAGCGAGAACAAGATGCAGATAGCGGGATTCGCAGGTAGTTCGAGAGATATTTCGGGGCAGTACCCTGCTGAGATTTGGAGACAAGGAGGAGGATCCTATAACGGAATGGCGCGGCAGTAGGGAGCCAGTGCAGGACATCAAGCATGTAAGTATAGATATGGACAAACTGGTGGTGTAGAGCGATGAGCCTAGCAGAAGCACTTAGAACAGATTGAACGGGAAAGAGACGCTGCTTAGGAAGAACCACGAGGAGCGAGTTGCAGTAGTCCAAGCTTTAGCAACAAATGCGTGAACTATGGCTGTAAAGACAGAATGTCTGATGGCCCTTAGATGCCTCGTTTGAAAAAAACAAACAAAAGCGAGTCAAGTTGGAGATAATGCTCGGTGAACGTGAGGGAGGAGTCAAGTGTGACACCCAACTCAGAGAATTTCTCGGTCAGCAAAAGAAAGTCGATCTTAGCAAGCTGATGCCTGGACCCAAACCATTTCAATTGAGTCTTAGCAGTGTTGAGGCAGAGACGGTTAGTCGACATCCAGTATACTGAAGGTCAGAGATAAGATGGTCACCAGGGAGAGTTGATCAGTTGACGGACCATGTACAAAAGCCTATAGCTATCTCTACTTATCCGACCGTACCGTTAAATCTTACATTATACCTTATAGCTTATCTTGCCGAATCTTGACCGTACCTTTAACGTTCAACCACTTGTCAGATTTCTGCCCAATTATACACAAAATCCTTCTAGAGTTTAATGTGCATCTTACTTCATTGCTTTCCACGACAGGACATAATCGAGGTGTACCTCTATCCCATCCTCAAGGACAAGATCAAAGAGGAGAGAGACGCTGATGCTCTGAAGGAGCTTCGAAATCGAATTTCCGTAGCTTTCCTGCTGCTGAACACCATCTTTGTTGTCGTCATCTTCGTAATGCAGCTCAACATGGACGTCCTGTACATCCCGTGGCCGTGCGGCGAGAACATGAAGGTTGAACCGATCGGGTTCATGTTCATGATGACTTTCGGCATCATCATGGTGGTTCAGATCATTGGTATGTGCGTCCACCGCACCTCCACCTTCCTGCATATAATGGCGACCACCGTACTCCAGTGCTTCGGGAAAGATGAGGCAACGAACACGGAGATGATGATCGAGCTGGCAAAACGACTCGGAAAACTGGACGACATAAACAGGATGACGCTGACGTCCTATGCCGGAACGTTCGCGAGCACGATAGCTAGCGATGGTCGCGGGTCCATGATGGGAGACGATATCCGAAAGGCCCAGCGGAAGACGGTCTTCATGATCGAGAAGAATGCCGACAAACGACGCCAGGCCATGCCGATGTCCGTCAACAAGGCGTTCGAGCGACGACTGAACAAACTGAATCGGGGGCTTGAAAACGAAGACGCCGACCTCGATGACATTCAGAAGAAGCTTCTCGGAGGCGCCACGGCGGGGTTCCTTGTCAACCAACAGACTCAGGCTGCGCTCAAGACCTACCGGGAAATGCAGAAGACCGTCCGTGAACCCCCGGTTCCTGGGTCCATCAGGAGCGCCGACTACTCGGCCGACTACGGTAGCGAGACCGGTGATAGCATCCGATCAAGAGGAAGAGAAAGAATCGATGCCGATGATGACGATCATCGCAGAAGTGGTACCAGAAGAGGTGCTGGCAGTGTTCGATTCCAAGTCGGAACAAGGTCTGGCAGTCAACGTCACTCCCACAGCAGTAATAAGAATGGGGTTGGCAGTGTGCGTCGGAACCCTATCTTCAATGATGATCCGGAGACAGATTACTGACAAGACTGAACACTTGTAACTGATCAACGACGAATCAAATTTGGCAATTGATCCACGACTCATTCGCTGATAACTATTACCTATATTAGAGCTTGAATAATGAAAAACATCCTGCAGTTCTGTCTGTCTGTCTGTCTGTCTGTCTGTCTGTCTCTCTCTCTCTGAACTTATATGACTAGCGCAGAACCAGTCGAATTAGTCGATTGGTAGTCTACATTCTTTGTTACATTTTGCCAATGAACCAGAAGTTATGGCTAGCGTTACAATATTTATGAAATAGTTGATCTATCTTTTTATGAAATATTTTGTGTTGTTGCTGCTTTCTAAAGACTTTCGCCATTTTTTAAACTAAAGGTAGGTAGGTCGAGATCTCTTAACCTTACTCAGTATCTGGTTAGGATCGGCTAACATTACTCTTTTCATTACTCCATTCGTACAAAAGTTATCTGCATACAATACAACTCCGCATTTATGGGCCTACCATTACTCCATTCGTTAATAGTAAAAATTGTCATCTCAATGCAATCAAATGCCACATTTCTACCATTGCTTTATTGAAGTCTATTCGCTCATCATAAAAGGTGTGACCCCTGTAATTATACACGCATTAATGCACTACGGACACATGTATTGAGAAACAGCACAAAACTCCTCCAGCGCATTATATCTTTCTCTCTCAAGGCCTCCAGTCTCCTCAGCTATGGAATTCTGCAACCGCTCCTTAGTCTATATTGCATCATCTCTTTGTGGAGATTTACATTACTTTGCATTACACGACACAACAGTTCTCCATGACTAAATTTTGTCACGCAGAAAGTGAATTTAGTCATCATAAAGGAGCAATCACCTCCTCTGATAAAGTGGTAAGAATCCCTACAATTAGGCCTATCTTTAAAAATGCGAGTGTTGAACAATCGTTTTAGCGTCCAGAATTATTCCACCACTTCAACGTTAACCTGCAAAGAGGTTTCTCGCCAGAATTACAATAGTGTGTAAAATAAGCATAGAACAACGAGAAGCAAAATGAATTTCGAAGAAAGCTGAATAAATGAACGTGTAGGGCCTACGCATATCGTAGCGAATCTACTACCGCCGGAAACCACAGCAATAAATATCACATTTTAAATAACAATTTCTCTTGCGATGTTGTCATTTTAGCGAATTATAAAACTGCTGGGTCACTCATTCCGTAAAGGTATATATATATATATATATATATATATACATATATATATACATATATATATATACATATATATATATATATATATATATATATATATATATATATATATATATATATATATATATCGTACGGTCGTACACGCACTTTTATTATTTCAATTTGTGTTTTTTTTCGTACGACCCTACGATATTATATTTATATAAAACCTAAAGATAGTTTAGAGGCCCGTGACTGTTCTGCCTAGGGGCCCGTGACTGTTCTGCCTAGGGGCCCGCGACTGTCGAAGCGGGAAAACTGATCTTTATTTGTGACTTACATGGCATTATTTGTAACAGTGAGTACATTGCGGGTACGGCCAGTCTCTATTTAATGCCACCAGTCTCCTTCTGTGCATGGAAGAAAAATATCCATGGGCGTCCACAGATGGGAACAAGGGGAAGCATTTGCTCCTCCTGGATTTTGCACATATTTAAAAAAGTAAAATCTTTTGATTATTATGATTAGGCCTCTTACAACAGTCCCAACGCGATTTTCAATGCGAAAATCACTTAATTATATAGGTTAGTCCCTGACCATTATTTATTTTTGAAGTTGTCACGTGTTCTGTGTTCACGAATTGCTATTCAATGTAAAAACGCATAGGCGTAATTTGTGGGGGTAAGAGGGGTACCCGTACTCCATACTTTTTGGACTGGGTGGTAAATAATATATTATTATGCCTTCCCAGAAATCGCAGTCTCTTTGAACAAATGTCAATCAATAATTTATTATTATGCCTTCCCAGAAATCGCAGTCTCCGCCTTTCTTCGTGTATGTTAGAAATTGGTACCCCCCACTTTTTAGACCAAAGTTACGCCCCTGTAAAACGTAATTATGCTCCCCCTAAAAAAATTCCTGCGGACACCCATAGACTCAACTGCCACCACTCTCAGACCCATGCGTTTTCTCAACCCTCAAATTGAAAATCGCAGTCGCCTCCCATCTTTTTCCTTCACTTATAATCCATCGGTAGTTTACTTAATAAATAAAAAATTACCAAGAGACCTTAGCCAATGCCAGATTTAAAATAATAATGATAATGCCAGAACTTCGAAAGTGCCACTGCAATAATGTTCGAGTTGAGCATGTACGTTATGCAAGCCAACATCCAGGTAAGTCCGGTTGAAAGCCAAAAGGGAAATTCGAATCGAGTCAGTATACAAGGATCACCCTATGGAGGAAAGAAACGAGTAAGACGAATTTCCACTCGAAATCTGTGGTCCAAATAGCCTATAGGCAGAGCGAACTTTTATTAGCAGAGATTTTAAGATTTTTATGCGAGAAATGGAAAGGGAACAGGTACCGAGGGCTGTGGTTATCCCGACACCGAACCCCAATAGAGTCAGAGGACCTGTTCGAGTAGTCTGTGGTCTTGTGAGTCAGAATAGGACAGAGTTAAAGTGGATGGCTTATTTGTAGAATTTTACAATTAGTCCGGTCTTGAAAGTGTACTGAAGAGGACCAAATGGCGGCAGAGGTCAAAACAAGCAAAGCTATGTTTGGATTGGGGACAAGGGTAAATTTCAGATGCGGCCATTGTCAGTTGCAACCCTTGATTCGCCAGAGGCTTGTCTAACATCAAATCATCGTAGCTGAGAGTCTAGTTCCGTTAAGAAATTCGAAACCTCTGCTTGAACGCACATTAAAATGGACAAACTCTCATTCGACTCATTCTAATCTAATCTAACAATTAGATTTGATTACATTAGGCAAATCCTCATTCCATTATTTTCATCTAACCTAATCATTAGATTTGATTAGGTTAGACAAACTGTCATTCGAGTCGATTTTGGTCTAGCACCCACGCACACACGTAACACACGCCGGAGTTCACGGATCCCCTCTTCATCTATCCCTTCTGTTTCTGTGAGTTATCTGGGGGTTTGACAGAGTCCTTCGGGCCTCCGCCGATGTGATGCGAGACCTTGTCCCTCGTGAAGATGTGTCCAAAAAATACTGTCATTGGTTCACGTGACCGATAACATCAGATGGCAACTTTCAAACTGAACAATTAATAGGAATGCGAGATCTCGTTCGGGAAAGAAATTAAGTACGCAAGGTAATTATGGCCTAGGCCTACTCCCATGTAGGAGTACTAAAGACACGGTGTGTAATTAGGTCTATGAATAGAAATCCGTAAGCTCGGTGTTTTAAAGTAGGCCTATGTCAGCACGATGTCTGTAATTATATAGAAATAAATTAGCTTAAATACGTCAGCCAACAAAGTTGCACGAATCTGGTTTTCGTAGTTCCTGTGTGGGTATTTTAATTCTCGTAATTATAATCTAATTAATGTTTGGGTTAAACATTTGTAGATTGTACAAGTATACAACATATGATGGCTTGGAAACCATGAAATATTAAATTAAGTCTAAAGTTACACACGAATAATGTAAACAACGTGTTCATAAGGAAAGGCTCTAAAATTCCATCACCAATTTTCAAGTAGGGGCATATGGAAAATTTGCTTCTACAAAAGTACTCTAGTTACTACAGCCACATGTAAGCCTACAGAATCTATAGTCAAAAAAACGATGCGACTGCTTACACTTTTTTCTTTATCTCGTTGTGACAAAAATGTTGTTTCGCGTGTCAAATTGCTATGATGTTAAAAAGGTTCTTCACCCGTTAACACAGTATTTCAAAAGACGTCGTCCAAATGCCCAGACCACAGGACCGGACATCATTTCACTTGTACAGTATCTCGCGCACGTTATTGGACGCATCCCTAAATATGCCCCTATTTCTGCATACATGCGTGATATGCTGCATTGGCTCCCTGTCCCGCAGCGTATCTGTTATAGGGTTGCTGTACTGGTATGGCGCTGTCTCTTAGGCTGTGCCCCGGCCTATCTGTGTGAGCTCTGCCGCCCGGTCTCTGATTCAGTTGGTCGGCGTGCTCTTCGGTCTTCTTCTGGGGGAGAACTTTTAGTCCCTCGGGCTCGCTCCACAATTAGGCAACGCCGGGATTTCTCTATAGCTGGGCCCTCCATTTGGAATGGTCTTCCATTAGAGATTCGCCTTCTCCCTAGGGGTAACACATCTACTTTTTACAAGCTGCTCAAGTCTAATCTCTATTGCCGTGGCTGGGCTGGGAGCGCTTCTGAGTAGGTTTCTTGAAGGTGCGCTATATTAAATTTATGAATGAATGAATGAATGAATGAATGAATGAGTGTCAAATACTTCTTTGGCAACGGAAATGGGCGGAGTCGGACACATCTCCACCCCGGACAGTATGTCGCACTACACGTTCCACATCGGCCTAGCAATCCTTCTGCAGGAAAGCGGTCACCGTCTTGCAGAGGTGAAGGTTCGTTAATTCTTCCTCTTGAAAGATCGTTGTTGCGGTCGGCGTAGACTTGGAGACGTGTGTTTTGTCACAGTATTTCAAAAGACGTCTTCCAAATGCCCAGACCTCTGGTCCGGACATCATTTCACTTGGACAGACTCTGGACTTTGTCTGCGGAACGAACATGTCACGCATTACACAGGTTATTCAAACCAAGATGATCACTGTCACATGTCTAACTCTTCAGCGATGAGCTGCGTTGGTTTCCCAATCACTTTTAGTACACTGTCGTCCTTAAAGTGTTGAAAGTATTCAGAGGAGAAAACCAACGCATTAAAGTCATTTTATTACATTAGACTGGAGTGGATTAGAAAGACTAGACCAGAGTAGACCACTGAGGAATCTTGTAGACCAGATTTAGCTACTGGCTAGACTAGATTACAATCAACTACAATAGAATAGAACGGAATTGAATGGGATAAACTGAACATAAACGAACGGACTGGACTAGACTAGAACAGGCCTGAACAAAATGGAATAGAACAGATAAGACTAAAATATAATACTGAAGTGTGTGTTTATTGCACAAAAACAGGTACATGTATTACAGTTATAGGCATGAGTCAGCCAGTACAGTGCAACAGGAGCCAAGAAAAGCCAATAGCTTATCAACTTATCCTAATCGTGGCAGCTCTTTGCTGAGTATCATTCATACATGTGTTTATTACTTAATAAATACTTAAGCCTTAGTTATAATAAGATACTGGTAATAATAGTCACGACATCACAGCTACACTAACACCAATACCAAAGGCAATAATAATAATAATCAATATAAATAATACAAAATAATAATAATAATAATAATAATCATAGTAATAGTAATAATAATTATAACAGTGATAACAATAAGGTAAGTAAGTAACAAACTACATATAAGTGCACACGAGTGAAGTAGTTACAGCAGTCGTTGGTTTAACAGTTGAGAAATTAGAATAAGATATGTAAACAGATGCAGATATAGGCCTATGCGACTTGACCAGCTATACATCAACACCAGAATATTTTAACAACACCAACTTTTTAAAGTTTTTTTGAAGTATAGAGACTGTTTTCTTCTTAACATCATCCAATAACAATTTCCACAACCGAGGGCCAAGAATTCGGAAACTATTAGATCGGTATGAATTTAAGCTACTGATATGCAGTAGTTTCTAAACATGGGAGGTAAGGTATTATTGCCAAACTTGAACATAAGGATGACAATAGACATGTAGGATAGGTCGTATATTTTTAGTATATTAAGTTTATCGAATAATGGGTTGGAGTGAGAAAGATAAGGTGAATGGAAAATGATTCGAACTGCCGCTTTCTGGAGCTTCAGTTAGGCCTACCGATCTAAATTGAAGGTTTTATAGGAAGAAACCCAACCAACACAGCATTAACTGCAATACGGTTCAAGTAGTGCATGATATAATAACTTCAGTTTGCAAGTATGGAATAAGTGCTTAACGGCCTTAACCCTACACTAAATGTCAACAATCTTTGGCACCTTATTGGTAACCATGTCCACTTGCCTATTCCATTTAAGCTTATCAGTAATTAAAACACCCAGAACTTTAGTTTCGTGCACACGAGGGATGTGCACATCATTTACAAATATGTTAAATTCCGTATCCGGAATCACCCTATTACCAAAATTCAGAAAATTAGTCTTTTATAAGTTCAAGGATAACAGATTTGTAGAAAACCATTGGCTTATCAGTCTTAAATCATCATTTAATGTTTTAGCTAAGACCAAGGGACTCTGGTCGATGGCAAAAATATTTGTGTCTTCGGCAAACACGATTAGTTTTAGGGCTGTCACAGACTGTAAATTATTTGTGCATAATATAAATAGCAAGGGTCCCAAGACTGAACCTTGCGGAACTCCACATCTCACCAACAAACTAGTTGAGCAAGAGCGACTAATAGAGACATATTGCATCCTATTTGATAGGAAGCTAGAGAACCAATTCAGAAGCGTGCCTCTTATAAATACCATAGTGTTCAAGCTTATCTGACAGTATCTTGTGATTAACTGTGTCGAAAGCCTTTGCAGGTCTATGAAAATCTCTATGGTCAGTTGACGATCATCGGACTTGCTAATATTGTCTGTGAGCTCAAGAAGTGCCATATCGGTAGACATATTATTTCTAAAGGTAAACTGACTATCTACAAGCAACTCATTTTACGTTACAAACACCAGAAACCTATTATAAACAATTTTTTCCACAATCTTGGCAAATGGAGATAATATGGAGATTGGTCTGTAGTTACAGACTTTCAGTTTATCACCAGACTTGAAAACTGGAATTACCTTGGCAATTTTTAGTTGCTCCGGAAACACACCAAGAGACAATGACAGGTTAACTATTTCAGACAATACAGCAGTGTGATTCTCGTTAACGTTAACGATAACGAAAATGTTCGTTAACGAACCAAAAATGATTTCGTTAACGATAACTCTAACTGTAACTAAAAAATATCATTAACTATAACTATAACTATAACGAAAACAACACTAACGAAAATTCATCATTATTTTCGTTAATGAAATAAAAAAGTGCAATACCGATAAACATGGCGAATTTAATCAAACGCGATATTTTATTCGTTTTAAACTATCCTGTTTATTGTTCCGAGATAAAATGAGAAAATGCGCTGCATATTCTCCTTCCGAATATTGTGGTTTCTTTTCGGAAATCTAATATTTCGAGTTTCTTTTTGATGGAGAGATAATGTTTTTCTTTCGATTGTTAATTTTAGAGTGAGAAACTTGTTTTGATTTAATTTTCTATGTTAAAAGGAATATTATAAAAAGTTACCATGTTCAAATTAGAAATGTTCATAATAAAATCAAATTGAATACACATTTAAAAGAAAACAAGATTGTATTTTTAGTGGAAAAAATCCATTAAATATCTGTGACAGACAGTGATCATTACACAAGTACTGTAGCCATTAAGTATCAAATTAAAATCTGAATAACAACGTTTTGTTTTTTTGGCAATTTCAGTTTTTTGCATGTTAGAGTCATAGAAATATTATGAGGGTGGGGTAATTTTCTTTGACATATTTTGTTAGGGGGTCCTTGAATGTTTGACAGTTGATGACAAGGGAGGAAATCAAAAACTGCCTAAAATATGCTGACATAATTAATTGATGACCCCATATGTGGACCAGGAGGAGTGGCATTGGGGTCACTTGTAATTATGTACTAACTAAAATTAACTAAAATAAAAGTCCAGTAACTATAACTATAACTATAACTATAATTAAAAAATAATACTAACTATAACTGTAACTATAACTAAAATAAAAAACCATTAACTATAACTGTAACTATAACTAAAATAAAATCTGTAAGGAGAATCACACTGCAATACAGGCGAAATTTCATGGGAGCACTGTATTTGTGTTTTATGGTCATTACTGGAATGCCATCAAACCCTTTGCTGTGGGAATTTTTCAGGGAAGCTATGATCTCAATAATTTCCTGGGTTGAGACCGGGTTGAAGTAAATGGAGTGTGGGATTCTGGACTTTATGTAGTCAGTGTGGCGCTCAGGAACAGAAGAAAATAATACCCTCAGCAAAATTGAGATCCAATGTTATTAAAGTATTTGTTTAATCTCTCAGCTAAAGCAATGGGATCAGTTAATGTCTGTCCATTGTGGTTATCTCAGAAATGCCTTCCTTATAAGTCTTTCTGCTAATGATCGTATTAATAGTCTTCCAAGCCTTATGAAGATTGCTTTTGTGGTATTCAAGTTTATCGGCATAGTAATTTTTTTCTGCTGCTCATAGCAGGGTGGTGAGCTTGTTTCTATATGTATTTGTTTAATCTCTCAGCTAAAGCAATGGGATCAGTTAATATTTGTCCATTGTGGTTATCTCAGAAATGCTTTCCTTATAAGTCTTTCTGCTAATGATCGTAATAATATTCTTCCAAGCCTTATGAAGATTGCTTTTGTGGTATTCAAGTTTATCGGCATAGTTATTATTTTCTGCTGCTCTTAGCAGGGTGATGAGCTTGTTTCTATATGCTTTATACTTTTGACAGAGATAATAATTTTTTCAAGTTTTTCCTAAGCAATCTTTATACATCTGAATCTTTTCATTTATTTATTCGTTCATCCGAGGATTTACATAGCGCTCCTTCAAGGGAACTACTCAGAGGCGCTCCCGACACCAGCACGCTCAAATAGCTTCTTTGTAATCGATTTCTCTAGGGCTAATGTTAGCCAATGCAGATCAGTTGACTTATGCTTAATCATTGAGGTATATAACGGGAAATTAAGATCATGGAGTTGGGGGAATTGCTTTACAAAGGTGTTGAAAGACCCATGAGCATCCGTGCTCAGAGATATATCCTTCCATGAATAATTTTCAACATCCAGCTTAAATTTAACAAGGGATTCTTCAGAAAACTTCCTTTTGCAGCACAAGGTTTTGAATTCAGCCGGTTTATAGGATTTGGTATGGGAACCACACAGTAAATAGGGAGATGATCAGAGATAGGATATCGGTTACCCATATGGAGCAGGTAATAATTTCACGAGGATGAGCATTACTTATATATAAAACAGAACAGTATATAGAATATGTTCAAGAGAATAGTGCAGAATAATATAGAAAAAAACAGAATACAATAGAGAAGTATAGATAGAAAAGTACACAAAATAATAGAAAACGATGGCACAGAAAAAATATTTAGTACAGAACAAAATAGTAGAATAGAAAGGAAGATAAGAGAATTGAAGAGAAGAAGACCCAGATAGATAGCATCATAGCAGGCAAGGCACGATTAGATAGATAGAAAGAAATTCCTTTGCAACAAGCATATACACAGAGTAAGAGACCTTAAGACAGACAGAGAGACCGAAGCAGACAGACAGAGTGATATATAGGAAGAGATTGAGAAATACAGAGATGTTAGGCCGTCCATCGGAGCTTGAAAGCCGACGCCGTGTGATCGAAGCAGTCAGCACTTGAAAACCAAACTAAGCCGAAAGATATTTTCCGAAATAAAGGTTCACTGTACTGTTAGAACTGAAGTCATCCGTCTTATCAGCGGTCTATCTTTCAGCCCACCTGCACAAATGTCCTTAAATACTTACGGTCCGTGTCTGAGCGTTGACTATCATAGAGACACAGGGGTGTAGCTGGTGCGTCGCAGTTTCTGATGACGTTGATAGAGTGAACGTAGGTTGACAACATTACTGGGCAATTGTATTAAAGAAAGGATTAACCTGTTAAAAGACGTTCGTCGATTATCTGACTATGGCTTTAGTCATATACTAACTTCAGGTAGGCCTATGTTTAGTGTTGCGGGAATAGCTAAGCCTAATGTGCCTTTCGCGTAACTTCGCCCATGCTATTTCTCATACCTTTCCGCTGTCTGGGATTTTTATATGGAATTCGTTAACTTTAGCTTTAGTCGAGTTTTGTCGTTCATAAAGAGCAGAAGAAATAATCGCTATGTAGAAATTTTTTAGGTAGGTTCGTGTCGTTGTTTAATAAAGTTATAGACTTTTTCGATATTGATTTGGTCTCATATTGATTTATCTCTATATTCAGTCAAATAAGTATGCAGTTCCGTTCAATGTATAGGCCTAAGTGTAGAGATGTAGCGTCGTGAAGTTCTACATTCGTTGAATATACTGAATTCGACCTATATATAGATTTACATTAGAGTGGATTGATTTGTCCGAGAGTTTAGTTTACATAGATTTCGTTTCTGTTGTATAATTATCTTGATTCCAGGTTTACATGGGAATCTCGTTTGATTAAATCACACGATCAATTACCTTACATGAGGCAACTTCGACCTATTCGTTGGTCCCTAACTCAGAAGAAGTTGTCCACGCTCTTTTCCATTCACTTGTCTTATCACGTCTGGACTATTGCAATTCAATACTCGATTCTTTGTCTCGTCCCCTTTATGATACCTTACAGTCAGTTACAGTCTCGCCTTGTTCTCAGACTTCATCCAAGGTCTCTACTTGTGAACGTAATGTCTTCAAAATTCCACCGGATATCTTTTCCAGCTGGATTAACTTAAAATTTGATGTCTTCGTATATATTAAACTTTTTGAAAAATTATTATAATAAAAAGAGCAGTAGTAATAACAATAATAATTAGGACTCAATTATCACACAGCGTTTCAATGCCGTTTGCTTCCTTGCCAATTTTTCTCGGCCAGAACATGTATTATAGGACACAATAAAGTTATAAACGTAATTTAATTGTGTCCGTATCTTATTTTCCAACCTGAGGGATTATTGCTGCAGCGGGTATGAAATGTTACTACTGCTGCTGCCACTAATGATAATAATAATAATTTGATTGTTTTTCTTCAATATTCAGTTATTCTGCCAACACTGTTATCCTGTAATAAGCACACAAGTTACGGCGGTAGACAACTGACCCGTTGCAGATAATCGCTTCTGCGGTTGAACCTGTCAAAGTCAAGATGTCTGAAATCGGAGGCAGCCAGAGCAGCCGAGGAGGCGATGTTCCACGGGTATTCTTTCACGAGAAACAAGGATTGTCGAGGGGTTTATTCCAAATGGGTAGCTTGAAAGGAATGTCCAACCTGGGCTACGACCCTGAGCCAGCTACGGACGACGCCGAGCTGGATATAGACTACGACAGCTTCGATGACGATCAGGAGTTCAAGGACAACGACGAGAGGCCACAATCCGGGGTCGAGAAGGACTCTGGTAGCGTCATTGACAAGCTCAGCGTGGCGGGTTCCTCGCGAGCATCGAAAGCTGCTTTGGAAGATGAGTTTGTCTACAGTAGCGATGAGTCTGTGGGTCATTTTCGACCTGGGTCAAGCAGCGAAGATTATCTGACGGAAAGCAACTTCGAAGAAGTCGGAAAACCTCCTTCATTGGCAGAGGACACGCTGTAAGTAAAGGCGGTTTAAGCAGAAATAGGGAAAGTAAGATAAGGTACGGTAAGGTCGGAGAGTAAGGTAGGAGAAAGGAAAGTGACGGAAAGGGTTTGCAAACATTGCAAAGGTAAGAAAAGGTAAGTTAAGGTAGGGTAAGGTAAGAGAAAGGGAAGTGGAAGGACGGCAGGGATTAAGGACAAAAGGAAAATATAAAGGAGTTGAAGTAAAGTAAGGGAAAGGTAAATGTATGTAAATCTAACTGTATTCGTTTTTCTATAGCGACCGTATAGCCTCGACCTTGCTGATTTTAAAAAGAATCGATCGGGTAAAATACTCCAACGCTGCCCTTTTAAATGGGCGCCACGCCATTTACACCTCACGTCTATCACGGACCATTCTAGCCCGAATTAAAATCTCTGACACAAGCTTCCATTGGAGACAAACGGGGTCACAAGCACATAGGACGTAGGGGTCTGTGCTCTAAACAATGTAGCTAACACCGCCAGTTAGTGAAGTGACTGGAATGGCTAGGGAAAGTAAGAAATGGTAGGGTAGGGCGGGGAAAAGAGGAAAGGGTAGGATAAGGCAAGGTAAGGGGTAAGGAAAGGTTGCAAAAGGTAAGGTATGGTGCGGGAAAGAGAAGCGCACGGATAATGTAAGGTATGGCAAAGTGGAGTGAAGGGTTATGGGTCAAATTAAATTAGTTTCGGTTAAGCTTAGCTAAGTTTCTTTGAATAAATGCCTGCTAAATAGATTTACTCTGAGGTCAGTTAAGTTAAAGCAAAGTAAGGTAAGTCAAAGTAAGTTTAGCTACGACGTGGTAAACTGATATAACCTCGTTATATATAAATACGTAACTTTATAGCGGAGTAGGTGAATTATTGAATTTCGGTGTTGATGGAGCAGGATTTTAATAAATCACGCGGTTGAGAACAGAACTGTATTTGCAGGACTGAAAGGCAACAATATCACAGGACATGAATCAAGTAACATAAAATGGCATAATTCGACATGACGTGACATAACATAACATGACATTACGTAATATAACGTATGTTAACCTGGCAACCTAACGTAACCTAACATCTTTATGTTTCATTATATAGTATTACGTTAGTTTCCATTACTTGTCACATCACATTGCGTTTACGGTTCCAGAGAGAAGCGCATTGAGCCATGGAATGTCTTCGCGACAGCTCCGCACTTAGACTCGGAGGAGTCGAAGCAGCTGTGCTTCGCTCTGGCGCGGAAGATCATGAAGGTCTTCACTTACATCGTCATGTTCCCCTGCATGCTCGGTCTCATCATCCTCAGCAAGGGCTCCATCCTTATCGCCGTTGCCAACATCCGACCATACCCAAAGACGCTCAAGTCCAGCATTGGCAACGACACCAACGATACTTCTACGTTCTATGCAGGTGGGTACGCCTACAGTGATACATTTGATTTTGGAAATGGCACGACCACGCGTCCAGTAGAGTTGACCACAGACGCAGATCTGCCAGATTACAACGAATATTTCGATCTAAGATGTCGTAACTTTACCGACAACAGGACGGTGACGTTGAGGACACACAATGACTCCTACGAAGGATACGAAATTTACGACTACATCAAATGCGTCGCGGTACCGTACGGATACATAAACGCCGAACGTCTGGACGACCTCAGCTGTCTGAATCCCTCCAACGAATCAGGGTACCTGAATTCGTCGGTGGCCTACTCGAGAGATGAATGCTTCGTCGTGAGGAACTACTGGGCTTGGTCCGTGTTCCTGATGATATGCACGCCGCACATATGGGTATTCCTGCGTTGCTTCTGGCGGATTCTGTTCAAGAAGAAGAAGTCGCCGACGTGGAAGGCAATCGTGGCTACGCTGATCATCGAAACCCTGCATTCCATCGGTATCTCCATCATGTTCTTCGTGGTAATGCCTTCTCTCGACAACTCCATCATTGCGCTCATGTTCCTCCTCGGCGTGGCTACAATTCCAGGCGCCCTGAAGATCCTCGTCCGTCCAGAGGCTGAGAAATACCGAGTACTCAAACTGGTCCTCGACTGCCTGGCTACCATCGGGCAGACCTCGGTACTCGTCATCTGGCCACTCGTTGTCGCCTCCACAAATGACAAGTACTACGATTCAAACCTCATTTGGAGCATTCCCATCTCCCTGCTTCTCGTGTCGGTGCGCTGGTGGGAGAATTTTGTGGAAAAGAACTCAAGACTTGGGAAGATCCGAAAGTTCTTGAACCGCGTCAGCGGACAGATGCGAAGATCAAGAACGAAGATACAGCTGATGGCCAGTCTGTGGAAGGTCGTGGTAACGTTTTTGGCGATGATGTTCTGCATGACGACCCAGGTCGACTACATGGATCCGCTTGACTTGTTCGAGAAGAAAATCACTGCCATGTTCAACTTCAGTCTCAGATGAGTGCAGATGGAATTTCTTTAAATCTTTAGCTATGCAATGTTTTTAATGCTAACGCTTTATATATTTTTGTGTCTAGAACTGTTGGTGCCAGGCCTAAATTTTGGAACTCTCTTTCTGGATCTGTTCGTTCTGCTCGATCTGTTGTGTCATTGAGTCTCGACTTATTACTCGCCTTTTTCACTTGGCTCATCCACCATAGGCTGGTTCTGTGTTTCCGCAGAGTGACTTTCTTGGTATTGACTGCTGATTGACTTTGCGCCATCGGTTGATGCTTTCAGCATTAGACACCGGAGCCATAAATGTTGCTAATTAAAGATTACGTGTTTTTGGCAATTTACTTTGAGCCTATGTTCCATAGGGGTATGGTGATAGCTGAATGGTAACACGCTGGCACGAAGAGCAGAAGGAAGCGGGTTCGAAACCCGCTAGCCCCAAAACGTCGACTCAGCCTTCTACTGCCTAGACGCCCTAGAGGGCAGCAATAAAATGAGTAGCAGTTTCACTGCGCATGTAACCTTGGGTTTGGCGGAAAGACCTGGCCACCTACTGATGATGTTTGGCAATGCCACCTAAGGGCTAATGGCTTAACACCGGGGATGAGCACCGTGCCCGATGCTCGAAAAACGACTATGGGCAAAACATTCACCTATGTTCCACTGTTTACTTAGTAAGATGTACGTCTTTATTTAGAGAATTAGTGAAGCCTTTTTAGTGTATCATTCATTTGGGTTTCATCTTGCTCGCCCAACGTAGCCTAACTTCAGGTTTCACAGACCTGCCGATTTTCAAATGAACTTCACGAATGGAATAAAGATTGTTGACATTACGAAAATGGCGTTACAGAAGTCATAAAATAAAACTTCGATTATATTGAATTTTTAAGGGAAACCTTGAAGAGAAATTTCTCCGTATATTTGGCCTCTTCTATCTTCAACCCGAATGGGAATTTCCTGCTGTCCACAAAAACACACATTATATTCGCCATTACAAAATATGCAATACAATAGAACGACGCAATAGAAATCAACAAAAGAAATTACCATATAAAAGGCCTACAATAGAATGCAAAACATCCCAGTAGCATGTACTCAGTACAACACAGCACAATAGAATGCCGCACAATACAACACTACTTTACAATACAATGCCATATACTAGGATTCAATGTTTTCAGCACAGCACAACACTACAAAGCAATGCAACAGAAAGCAGTAGAATAAAGTAGCGTGCCTCAGATGAGTGTCAATACATGATGCACTACATAAATGAGTGGTTGCAATTACAATTGAGTGCAATGACGTCAGATCATTCAACGCCTATCTGTCTCCTTTATCTCTTCCAATCAGTGTCGACAATTCCACAACGAAACCGGGGAACCCTACTACACGTACACGATCAGTGAGACGGAGATTCACGAGATGGAGCTCGACTGGGTCTGGATGTGGCTCCTCAACTGTTGTACCAGCCTCGTCTGCTACTTCTTCGCCCGCAGCGCAGCCAAGATACGCGTCCAGCAGACGTGCTACACCCTCCCTCTGATCATCAGCACCCCGCTCATGTTCGGGCTGATGGTCGGCGGCTGCGAACTATGGAACTCGAATCCTTGCGTCTTCACGACGAGCGAGTTGGCCGGCTATCTGATGTACAAATGCTACAGGGTGGACACCATCGGTGACGCTTGGTACCAGCAGATGTGGTTTTTCATGCCCATCTGGTGGCTGTCGCAGCTGTGGATCGTATGGCATATGTGGTTCCCCAAGTGCGCCCGGCTGGCCACTGCTGACACGTGAGTACTGTTTTGGTTTCTGCCACAAGGGTAAAGCGCGCGGACAAGGAAACCCGAGGGAAACTAAGTACATAGAAATGAAGGCAAGGAAAGGCAAGACTATGCACTAGGGGAAAGGAAATACAAATGAAAGGCTGGGTACGGAGAGAGGTGGAAAGGAATGGCGAGGGAAGCCTAGATAATGTGGGGGGAAGGAAAAGGAAATGCAAGGTGAGGCAAGCCCAGGTACAGGGAGAGAAAGAAAACAAGCAACGGATGAGACGAGGCGGTTCAAAGTAGGTAGACTGAAGCAAGGCGAATCGTGGCAAGGCTGCGCTATTTCAATTAATAACTTCTATCCCGCCGGTGTCTAATACACACCAAAAACAAGCCGCAATCAGGCCCCTACAGAAAAAATCACTCTACTAAGACGAAGAGGCAGCCCATGGTGACTATGAACTTTGAAAAGGGAAAGGTAAGTTGAGAACAAGAGCCACTCAACAGGACGAAGAGATACAGGGAGAAGTTCTCAAATCTCGGAACAACCAACCGAAGAACCTAGTTCACTTAGAACAGTTCTGGTTTTAGGAATGACCAATTAGAGATAATTACATGACATGTTTGCATAATGCAAAGTAGGTATGAGGGTTCAGGACAGACTTTCAACATAGTAACACATAAGGATAGCATAACGTGACGGCATAACGCAACACAACATAGCATAATTAATATTACATGACATGACATATCATAACATGACATCATGTGGCGTAACATGACATATCATTGCACATTACATTGCTTTAACAGGTTGTTTGTTCTGCCGTTGTACGATGGAGTTCTGATGGAACAATCGATGATGCTGAACCGTGAACGGAATGATGAACCGAGGAGCCGCTCAAAAGTCCTCGCACCTGTAAGCAATATACTTACTTATATACATGTAGCTGATTCATTGCATCGTCTTGCTTGAACCTATCTTCATCTTGTCAGGTGTCTAGTCATACCTTGCTTCGCGTTACGTTTTCTAGCCTTTGCCTTAGCTAACCTCACCTACCCTTTACCTTTCTTTGCTCTGTCTGTCCTCATTACCTCACCTTTCCTTAACGTGCCGAACCCTACTTTAACCTACCTTACCTCAACTCACTTATCTTACCTCACCCCAACTAACCCCATTTAATTTAACTTACCTAGCTTTGTCTTACCTTAACATTCTTTGCGTTCCTTGCCGCACCTTACTTAACCACAAATATCTTGCTTCACGTCAGCTATATCACCTTACCTCACACTACCTTAGCCTAGCTTATATTACCTTGTCTTTTTGCCTCACCTCACCTTACCTTGCGTCACCTATATTACCTTACCGCACTTCACATCAATTCTCTCTACCATAACTTGACTTACCTTGTGTTTCACCTCATCAATCTTACGTACCCCACCGTATTCCGCCTCACCTTTCTGACCTCACATCACACTACCTGAAGTTACTTTTCACGCTTAGCTTCACTGGCCTTACCTATCTTGCATACATTACTTCACTTCACAGCACCCATCTTACCATACCTTTTATTATCTCACCTAACCCTTCTTGCCATATCTTGTCTCACCTTACCTCAGCTAACCCTTCTTACCATATCTTGCCTTATATTGCATCACCTCACTCGTCTTACCATGCCTTACCTTACCTAACGTCACCTCATCCTTCTTGTCATATCTTGCCTTACCTTACCTCACCAATCATACCATATCTCGCCGTATCTTGCCTCGCCTGACCAATGTTAATATACGCTGACTTGCCTCACCTCATCCATCTGGTTATACCTTACCTTACCCAACCTCACTTTACCGTACCATTTTGGATACCATCATCTAATACATCGTGTTTTTATGCGCAACCAAAGGCGGTGACGACTCAGGAGAACCAGATGGAACAGGCGCGAATGGAGCGGATCGAGGAAACGAAGCGTGACGACTTCCTGGAAAAGGCGTTACGCAAGAGAGATGAGATTCCGATGGTATACATCTGCGCAACCATGTGGCACGAAACGGAAACGGAAATGATCCAGATGCTCAAGTCCATCTTCAAGTAAGACCGTCGTTATCTTTACCTTTATCGTTATCATTTCCGTCAGCATAGATACTGTAATTATTTTAGAATTATTTTGGATTTTGGGGGATTTTGGATTGGGGGGATTTTGGATATGTTATTCAGCAATGGTTCCTGAGCAGGAAACCGTTTAACAAGCTTCTGAAGCACTTTTGCCCATGTCTAACTGCAAGTTATTGGTAGGCCCCTATTATTATTGGTGTTTATTGACAAGCTCACTGACAAACCGCAACAAGCAACATTGAAACATATGACTGTACAATTATCAAGATCTTATTGAAGACACGTCTTGGCCGCCTGTTAGGCGCCCCTCATATTACAGGTTCCCCCTAGGGAGTGGAAGGCTGAGTCGACCTATAGAGAGCTTACGGGTATCGAACCGCGTCTTTCAAGATCTTATGTTCTTCGAGGAAGAGTGCTACCATTCATCTATCTCCCCTCCCCACTGTTGTGCTCTTGTTGTTGTAGGTTGGATATCGATCAGGCAGCGAGAAAGAATGCTCAGGATTTCTTCAAGATCACCGATCCTGACTACTATGAGTTCGAAGGTAGTAATATGCAATGCTTGAAAATAGACGACTTTAAGATATAATGTGGTAAGGTAGATTATGGTAAGGTAAGTAAGGTAATCTTGCATTCTAATGCAATAACTTGCACTCGTGCACGTATTTGTATTTCTGGTAGTACATGTTACCTAGGTATGACTCTTGATTGCAGGTCGACATAGGAATCTCATGTTGCCGACATTACGCGATCCTGTTGCTTTACCTGAAGTTGCTTCAACCTATTCCTCGGCCTCTTAATTCTGGTACTACAAACGCTGTAGTACGTTTAGTCTTCTTATCATGTCTGGACTATTGAATTCAATATTCTGTTCTTTTCCTTTTTGCCTTTACGACTACTTTAGTCAGCGATGCATTCAGCGTCTCGCCTTGTTCTTCGAATCCTCTTTACAAACTTACTGAGTGTGCTAAAAAATTACACATATTATCTTTTCCCATCTATTTAAAGATGCTGTCCCTGTATGCCAGGCACCTCGCAGTCTAGCACCTAACTGGATTGCTCTTGTTTACATTTCAATCACACTAAATCACACCAGAATAAACTTAAGATCAGCTTCCTCTGACCGAATGTTTGTTCCAACTGATCAAAGCAAATACTTGTCATTCCGTGTTTCTTGCGCGCTGACGCTCATCAATAGAATTCACTTTTCTTTCTCTTGGTTCATTTCCCAAATAAGTGTGGAGTTATGTTTTTCCAGCTACCCGTGAGATAATAATAATAATAATAATAATAATAATAATAATAATAATAATAATAATAATAATAATAATAATAATAATAATAGTACCCGTGTTTATTCACAAGCTCACTGACAAACCTCAGTAGGTTGCACTGACACATTGAAACACGATGGTACAATAATTATAAAGATCTTTTTTAACACACATCTTGGCAGCCTGTTTTGGCGCCAGCGCATGTTACTGCTGCCCCTTAATGAGTGGAAGGCTGAGTCAAACTAGATCATTAAATTCCTTTGAGATGAAATCAAATACGCGTAATAAAATTAATGAAAATAATGATACTAATAAACTACTGATAGTAGTAATAACAATAACTTGTAGCTGTACTTGACACTCTCAGTTCTTTACGTGCCTCAATTATCCGTAGCCGTAATTATTGTATCCTAGATGTCCCTGTGTTTCTGCTTTTGCATGTTATTGTACCGATACTAGTAGGCCTACTTGCAGGGCCGGCGCCAGAGTATTTGGCGCCCTAGGCGAACCTGTCGCACTGCGCCCCCACGTACTAAGTGGGATAACTAATTAACATTAAATTAACTAAGTTAATATAACCTTCACACAGGAATGCAACTGAATGTTGCATCTTTAATTTAGTACAATCGATTCGTGGTTCATTATAATCACCTACGAATCGTTAGGCCTATTACTTCTAAATTAAAAAAAATATGACACTTGATAATTTCTAAATTTAAAAGTTATCCATAATTATTATAGTCTGAAAACTGCATAAGCTATGCAGCCTATGCTGTATGGTCTAGCTGCAGCACGTTAAATGGGAATTTAAAACGTAAATATTAAATAATGAGACAGTGCATTATAATTGTCGTTTGAACACTTTGGAACTCCTACGGCTATACGTGTACTAAGTCCTAGTCCTACCTACGTACGATTAAGTCTATACATGGGCGTCCGCAGGAATTTTTCTGGGTGGGCAAACTTTTAAATAGGGCCTAGTTGTCACAGGGAGTAAATAGGGTGTCGAAAGCAACCGATCACTGCATCTTCGACGCTCGCTCCCTCTGCGCTGGCTCCCTCTCGATCCTCTGGCGCGGATTCCAACATGCGAAAAAATTCATAGACATTCATTGTCGAAAACTATTATGACAATTAAATTTTATACGACTGAAATCTGACCTTATTCTTCAAATAACAATTGCAATCGTCTGGGTTCTTGTCCAAATTGATTTATTACTCTATCTATGAATCCGTCTTTGTTGTCCGAAACTTTTTTTTGATGTACACTCATAATACAGAGACCTGATAAACGGTCGTCACTTGTCGTTGAACGAATCCATGTTTTGACCCGCCTTCTATGGTGCATATAATATTATATGTTGTTCAAATTAAACTTTTACTAAGTTCGTGTTAATGCAGCCAATCGACCCATATTATTCTACATTATAATTTTATCAGTACTGCATACTTTCTATAGACTATACTATACTGCAGGTTTAGTTAACAGTCACTGGGCAAGCACTGGGCTACAAAGCGTAGTAGGCCTATAGTAGAAGTTTCAGTTTAACGAACCGTGTGACAACAGTGATCAATAGATTCGCATTCCTCCTTCATCCAGGCTTAGGACTGTTTCCGAAGGGGGTATATTTAAAAAGTCTGACAGAAAGTGTATTAGCTGGCATCTAAGGGAAGATATTATAATTATATATTTGTGTGTATAGGCTATGTATGCATATATACATATATATACATATATATATATATATATATATATATATATATATATATATATATATATATATATATAACGTTCTGACTACGCAGCGGTCGGCTAAAAACAACACGAGCCGGTGGTAAAGGGAATACGATACCAATTAGCCGAAAGTCCGACACGGCTGAAGGCATAAATACAGTCTCGGGGTTTACAATATGAATCTCCATATTACCCAGAGAGAACTCTAGGCCTATACGTTAAATTTTCAAAGATATGCCTAAACAAAGACATAGGTCCAACTTGTAGAGCGTATATCGTATTTTAACGGTCGGTACACTACTCACGTTGAAAATCGTGTTGTAATAATCATAAAAACCAAAAAATCAAAATTTCTCTGCAAATATGCGCAAAATCCAGGGAGCGCGCCCTCTGCGGACGCCCATGAGTCTATACTCTATACAAACATATAAGGTCATTTCAATTTCTTTATCTTTAGCAAATGTAGAAACGAGTTCCATCAGTCTCCATCAATAGCATGCATGTTCAATTGATAACTAGTCTAACAAGACTTAGTCTTTCTTGCAGCATGGAGGTTCGCAAATTATGTTTTTTATCAACTGGAGCTTCGAGGTGCTTAATTCTGTCACCACTAGCCACAGAAATGTTGACGTTTCTTATTTTCGTGTAATTCATTTATTGATAAAGAAAATGGTGGCAAACGGTGGCAATGTTTAAAAAATATTTCTTTATGCAGGCTAGCTTTTCTGACGCCCCCAGATTTGTGCCGCCCTAGGCGGCCGCCTAGTTCGCCTAGTGGTTAAACCGGCCCTGCCTACTTGTAGCTGAAATCAAACTTTTCCAGTACAAGAACCTGTATTTATATCTGTGAATTTCATATTTTAGCTCACATCTTCTTCGACAATGCCTTTGACAATCACGACCTCGATCAGTTCGACTACAAACCAAACGACTTCGTCCGACTTCTTTGCGCGGTCATAGATCAAGCAGCGGCGTAAGTAGAATTTACCCCTGCCGTTTAAACTTATATGCTGATCTACTAATACAACTACTACCATTACCACTAGCTGTACTACTAATATCACTTTCACTACTACTTTTACTTTACTACTAGGCCTACTACTACAACTAATGATAATAATTATAAATGTGCCGCATAAAGCAATGGCGTGAAAACGTGGGATTATTACTACTATTATTATTAAATTATTATTTTTAATATAACAAAGTATTATTATTATTTTATGAGAGGGAGAAATGATTTTTTATGAACAAAAACTTATTATTAGTAGTCTAGCATAGTATAAAATAAATTAGTATAATATACTATATAATTAGAATATAAAGTACAAATTATCATTAAAATTATTATTATTATTATTATTATTATTATTATTATTATTATTATTATTATTATTATTATTATTATTATTATTAGTAGTAGTAGTAGTAGTAGTTGTAGTAGTAGTGCTGGTGGTAGTAGCAGTAGTAGTAGTAGTAGTAGTAGTAGTAGTAGTAGTAGTAGTAGTAGTAGTAGTAGTAGTAGTAGTAGTAGTAGTAGTAGTAGTAGTAGTAGTAGTAGTAGTAGTAGTAGTAGTAGTAGTAGTAGTAGTAGTAGTAGTAGTAGTGTAAAAATGTAGTAATAATAATTATTAATAACAAAAAGCATAGTTGAACCAGTATTGTGTAAGCTTACATTTAACTGTTTGACACAATTATTCTTTGCTTTTGAAGCGACGTTCATCAGTTCAATCTCTGTCTTGCTCCCCCGATCAAAATCCCAACGCCCTACGGAGGCAGACTGCTCTGGCATCTGCCTGGCGGTAACAAACTAATCACTCACCTCAAGGACAGCGCCAAGATTCGCCACAAGAAACGCTGGAGTCAGGTACAACTAAAATAATACTTCGTTTCAGATCCGATCTGATATAGTCTGCGAATCGACTGCAATTGCAATGCATTCCATTCATTTCAACCTAGTCTCATATCACCAGGAATCAACTGCAGCTGTGTTGCGAGGTTTGCTGAGCAAGCGCGCGTAACATGACAACCTAGCATGACTTGACATAACATAGTATGACTTGACATAACATAACATAACATAGCGTAGGTGGCGTAGTACAACAAAACGTAACATAACGCAGCATAACCTAACATGGCATGACTTAGCAGAGCACAGTACAACATGACACGAGTCATGTTATCGCATTTGCGGTGTTTTTAGTCACGCTAGCTTTGGTTCTGTGCTTTATAAATCCTATTATATAGTTATCCAGCCCTGTGTGCACATCTGTCTATCGTCAAATAACGCTGTGACTCATGCTGCTTCAGAGACCGTCCAGAGACCCCCGCCCTACCACTACCAATATGCTGCTTCAATGGCCGTAGGCCACTGCAGTCGTGACTCCCGCCCCACCTCTACCAATATGTTGCTTCTGTGGCTGTAGGCTGATTGCAGTCGATGCATGCATGCACCTGTATCAAGCATCGATTGGTCATGTTCAATACACGAAAAACAACTCTATTGTTTGTAAATAGTCCTTCAAAATTTGTTTGTCCCATGGATGAAGGAAGTCTCCAAGAGCAACGATTACTCATAAATCGTGAACGACAGCATTGATTTTCTTTTTCAACCCGTCATATGACGTGCAAATACTCTAGTCTTCATATAATACTAGTAAAATAACATAGCATGACAGAATAATATAAATTAACATAACAGATCATAGCATTTCACGGAAATTGTTTTAAATGAAATTGCGGCCTGGACTGTATTGTTGCATCACCTGTACTCTTCCCAGGTCATGTACATGTACTACTTCCTCGGTTACGGATTGTGGATGAACTCCGGTCTGGGCCGGAGGCGGAAGCAGATCCGAGCGGAAAACACCTTCCTCTTGGCCTTGGATGGAGATGTAGACTTTGAACCAATCGCTCTCATCCTCCTGCTCGACCTAATGAAGCGGAACAGCAACTTGGGAGCTGCTTGCGGCCGCATCCATCCTAACGGTTCCGGTATGCATATGATTCTCGCAAGTACAATGATAATGACAACACTAATACTGATAGTAATACTACTAGTAACAACAGCAAAAATAACAATATCATCATTAGAATTATTATCATCATTATTATAATGATAACAATAATGATAAAATTAATAATTATTGTAATTTATGTAATAATATTTTTTTTATTATAATCATTACTTTCTCGGTTATGGATTGTGGATCAACTCCAGTTTCAACCAGAAGCGGAAACACATCCGAGCTGAAAACACCCTGTCCCAATGTTCTACCGTCGATAACTTTGCACTGAATTTTGCTTACAATATTCACACAATGCGCATGATATCCGTTTTAACCTGCTTTGGCCTTTCGCAGCAGCGACTGTCCTCCTGTAGATTTTTGTTTGTATTTTCCACTGTTTGTTATTACGTACTATTGTTAATATTGGTGTCATTATTATTGTTGTTGTCATTAATAGTAGGCCATGATTGACGCCGTGTGCCTGCCGCTAAAACAGTTATATTCGACTCCTGTAAAACTGTTATTATGCGCTTCTACTGTATACAATACTATACATGCATATTAGGCGCCCCGCGTGGCTGCCGTTTCTACTATATGTAAGTTCACTGTACAGCGCATTGCGTTTGCATGCGCTTAAAGAACAGATTATTATTATTATTATTATTATTATTATTATTATTATTATTATTATTATTATTATTATTATTATTATTATTATTATTATTATTATTATTATTATTATTATTATAACTCCTCATTTACATCTCTTTTGGTTCGGTAGGTCCGATGGTGTGGTACCAGTACTTCGAGTACGCTCTTGGTCACTGGATGCAGAAGGCTACTGAGCACGTCATTGGATGCGTCCTTTGCAGCCCAGGTTGCTTCAGCCTCTTCCGTGGCATTGCGCTGATGGAGGACAACGTGATGGCCAGGTACACGACGAAGCCTACGGAGCCCAGACATCACATCCAGTACGATCAAGGTGCGTCCCGTGGATCAATGATTCTTAAGCATAATAAAGAGATCGAATATGATATTATGAGATAAGTAGCCATAAAGGTTTGCCCTTGGTGGATCAGCTGTTAATCGGCTATTATGAAATCTCTCGTCTAGGACAAAGTTAGATAGAAAGGGACAGGATATAATAGGCTATAATTGGATAAGATAGGATAGGAGAGGATGAGATAGGACTGGAATAGACAGGATAGGTTGTTAAGCAATAGAATGTGGCAGTATGGGTGCGATCTATTTATCTTCGGTGTAGAACCCTTGAATCGAAGTGTGACGCAGAAGTCACGAAGCGGTTGTCTGGCAATAGTCGTTTTTCTCCCAAACTTCCCACTGCTATGGAGATGGCGCCACTCGGCATTGTTGATAAGTCAGTGGTTTTTGTAACATGATGCAAATGCCCAATCCACACTTGTATTGTTTCAACTTCCTGCTTTACCTGTTTTACCCAACTCGCAACATCCTATCATTCAGTTATTTTTAACTGTGTGAAATGATTCCAGGCGAAGATCGTTGGCTGTGCACTCTCATTCTCCAGCAGGGTTACCGAGTCGAGTACTGTGCCGCATCGGACTCAGTCACCTTCTCACCGGAGGGATTCAACGAGTTCTTCAACCAGAGGTACGTTCGAGATCACATCATTAGGTAAAACAACTTAAAGAAACGGTAGGTACCTTCAAAACTTGTTATTTTTCCTGTCCAGTCTAAAATCATTCCAAATTCAGCTCAAGCCCCTTTTTCACATTTTTTTCTCGCTCGTCAGTGAATGAAATCATTAAACCCAGTGGTTTCGACGTTTGCTCTCTAGTGGCAATCTTCGGGATTCTTTTGTTGCACAGTAGATGCCATGAGCCTGAATTTAGATTCTGAATGAACCACACACAAAATAAATAATTAAACAGCAGCCGTTTAAGCGGAACCCACGACTCACTTATTTTGTATCTGTGTCACTGTATCTCATCCAGAACTGTTTTATCATCTTCTATTATATTCCATCCGATCCTGTCTCATCCCATCCTGTACTATGATATCCGATGTTATACTGCACTATGCTATTCTATACTATCCTAACTCATCCTGTCCTTTCATAATTCATTGTAGACCTGTCCTTTTCTGTCCTCTCCTATCGCACCCTATTACATCATATCTAACCCATCTTGTCCTACCCAATCCTATCCTATCCTAACAAATCCCATTACATCCAGGGCTGTAGTGGTAAAATTTGAGGCGAGTACACGCTACCGGTTAGTTTTCCTAAACAAATTAGAGGTGAGTATACGCTACAGTATATTTTGAGTATACGCTGTAGTATTTTAATATAAATAAATAAAAATATTTTGCGAGGCGAGTATACAGTCTCTAGAGGTGAGTATACGCTGTATACCCGCGTATACCCTCGACTACAGCCCTGATTACATTCCATCCTTTCGTATCCATCCTATAATGTGCTATAATATCTAATCCTACCTCATCTTATTTTGAGCAGGCGGCGCTGGATGCCTTCGACAATGGCCAATGTATTGGACCTGCTGCAGTCTTGGAAGCATACGACTACCTCCAACGACAACATCTCTCTGCTTTACATCATCTACCAATCCTTCCTACTCGGTGCGTCAATTGTCGGCCCAGGAACCATCTACATGATGATGGTTGGTTCGATAGACGTGGCATTCGGAGGCCGAATCGCATTCGGCTGGTGCATGCTAATCAACTTGATCCCGCTCCTCATATTCATCATACTCTGCTACGTCGCGAAGGCAAATGCCCAGGTCAGTTTTACGTTATATGCTAACCTCAGCCTTTGTGATTTGATCTGAGCTTATCTGATGTGAGCTTACCTGACGTGTGTATCCTATATGGTGTCATCTGAAATAAGTTTGTATTGAATGAACTATTTTAGTAGAATCTGGACTCGTCAAAGTATGTATTGTATGTATGTCTTTGAGCACTTGTACTTCGATTTTTAAGAACCTCACGAAGGTGCTGTAGCAAGGCTATAAAGCAGATCTAAAAAGGTGAATCTTAAGATAAGCTGAAATTGTTTTCTGAGCTATCTGTAACGGTAAAGTCTAGTTCATTTTATTCAAGGCTATTCTGGTCTAGTCAATGTTGTTCCAGTTCTGAAATACACGATCTAGTCTGTTGAATTAATATCAAATGCAAATCCGGATTATCTTATCACTCAGTCTCAGTTTTATCTTACCCAGTCTGAAGACACAAGCTCAAATCGAGTCAAGGTTAATTTATCTACTCTAGTCTACTTTGGTTTATCTGGTCTAACATAAAGTTATGACTTCTATTGCGCCATTCTCATAGCGCACAGCGTATTGATCAATGGTCGCTTCAAGTGAAATCATAATCAAAATCATTGTCCATAATAGAAGCAAGGTCGAAGTCCGATGAGTCTGAAAACCAGAAGTCAAGCTATGGAATCTGTGCAAGCTGAGTATGATGAATATCAAGAGCGGACGTTAAAGTTTTGGTTCTGAATGACATAAGAGCACCGACGGAAATTACAAAACTGGACATTGAGTTTCATAGCTTCGGACGATCCACCGAGAATGCCCTAGAGCCCAACATTGTTTTGGTGCGAGGCACAGCAACAGTCAGGTCCATCTTTCGATCGAGTGCAAAATTTGCTGGCATGAGGGGTGAGCAAGGAGCGGAGATAAGAAGTCTAGTCGCTTCGAGTGAAATCATAATCAGTCAGAGTTTGCTGCTTGTTCTAGCATGGTCTAGTTGATTATAGGTTAGCTTAGTTCAGGTAAATTGTCTCTGGATTTAATGAGCATTTTCTAGACATGCGATCTTGTAATCATCTTTCCATTACGTTTGTGGAACATTCTATTCATAAACTGAATGGCTTTCCCTCCATTTCCAGCTCGTCTTCGCCCAGATTCTGACGGGTCTCTACTGCCTCATCCAGATGTTGGTTCTGATCGGTATCATCGTCCAGATGGCTAAGAACGAGGTCTGCTATCCAACGACGGTTTTCTTCCTATTCGTTTCCGGGACCTTCGTCTTGGCCGCCGTCATCCACCCTCAGGAATTCTGGTGCCTGATCCACGGCATCACCTACTACCTGGCTATCCCGACCATGTACATGCTTCTGATGATCTACTCCATGTGCAACCTCCACGTCGTGTCCTGGGGAACGCGAGAGGTCAAACAGACGCCGACGGAGAAACAGCTCGAGGAGATGAAGAACGCTGAGGAAGAGGAGAAGCGCCTGGCAGAGGAGAAGAAGAAGAAGGGCATCACCGGCTCAATGAAGGCGATGGCCAAGGGATCGAACAAGGGCGATGAGGAGGGATGGACGTGGCGATGCGGAGACTGCTGCTCATACACGTGCTGTCCTCATCAGGCGAGGTCTGAATAATAATAATAATAATAATAATAATAATAATAATAATAATAATAATAATAATAATAATAATAATAACAATAATAATAATAATAATAACAACTATTATAATAAATAATAACGCCGCATAACTCAGGCCACAGGCGATCCCCACGAGACGACTCATCTTTTTCAGCGCCTGTCTGTTTGCACGCAACGGTTCAACGCCGTGGCATTTAGGGGCTCCTTTGATCAGCACATGGGGGACGAGAACCTCTAACTTTATATAGTCTCTCAGAACCCGAGGGATCCTTGCTACCTCAGGCAAAAAAAATAATATTAATAATAACAACAAAAACAATACCAATTATAATTTTGATATAAATAATAATAGTAGTAGTACTATTACTACTCACTACTTTTACTACTGCTACTAGCACTTCCACCACTACCACTATCGTCATCATCATTCTATAAATGTTAGGACTGATGAGAGGATTGTCGAGTTGAAACTCATTCTGGCCGAGATGGAGAAGATGGGAACAAAGTTCGAGACCGAGATCGCGGAGCTGAAGAAGGTTATCGAGGAGTCGAAGAAGGAGAAAGACGACGACGACGACGACGACGACGACGACGAAGACACTGTGGACGACATGAGGAGCGAACAGACTCAGTCGGTCATCAGTCGACAGATCACGTCCAACAGGAAAAACTCAATGGTCTTACGAAAAGGTTTGCAGCAATAAATTGTATTGAGGAAAAAGATTCTAACGTTAACTATAATGATTTCGACAATGAAAACGGCAACGAATTATAAGATATTGTATATTTATCTAATCTAGTAATACATAATATATTCTATCCATTTCTATGTTGTTCTCTTCTCTTCTATTATATCGTATTCTCGTCAATTGTTAAGACGCACCTGTTAAAATCCCTTACGCATCTTTGTGCTACACAGCCCTTTTGAAAAGTTGTTATAGTTGTAGCTGTAACTAATAACTGCTATTGCGCCGGTGTCTAATGCACAGTGCAAAAACCGATGGCACACCAAAACCAAGCCGTAATCAGATCCAGTTAAGAAGGTCAGTCCGTAAGACAGAGGTAACCTTTGGTGGATAAGCAATTTGACAGAGGTAAGTTTTGAGAACGAAATGACATAAGCGACTGAGCAGAGCGCACAGACAAAAAGAGAGAGTTCCAAAAAGTAGGTCCAGCAACCGAATAAGCTCTTTCACCAAGAACAGTACTAGATTTAGGTATGACCAGACAAAGACCTTGTTGAATAATGATAACTCCGGGCATAAGAACTGATTTTAGGTAATTTGGATGGCCATAGTGCAAAATTTTATAAACACTTAGACCTAATTTGAAACCAATTCTTTTAATGAACAGGAAGCCAAATGAAAAAATTTAAGCACAAGGGTTATATGTTCATATTTAAATATAATATAAGTTATGGCTCTAGCCAACGAGTTCTGCGCTCTCTGCAGCATCAGCATGTTTGACTTATTGAAACCAGTAAGAAGTGACAACATGATCTGAAAAATATGACTGTATACAGAAGTAACAGAGTTCTCAGGGCATCCTAAGTGTGACCCTTATTATGCGTAGGGAAAGTAATGAGCTGTTGCATGTCAAACCCTTCCAAGTATCAAGAAATGCCACAGACCAGTGATTAGCTGCATCTACATGAATATTAAAGTCACTCATAATAAATATTTCAGAAGGAGAGGAAATAAAATACTCAAGTAATGACTGAAATCCACTCAAAAAGACACTCAAAGAGAAGGATGGTGGGTGATTAACAAGCAATATCAACAAGCAATAGGCCTACTTGTTTGTAACCAGAATTGAGAGTAGTAGGCCCTAACCAAGACCTCAAAATACTTGGGTGCAGAATTGGCAAAGTGAACTTATGCAGTGGGAGATATGATTTGAAAAGAAACGCAAGCCTCATTTTACAGAAGATACGTTAAACGAACAGTACGCACATTCTCCACTGAGAGGCACGATGACCCTCCACTCAAACGTCTGACGGTCCCTGATCACCACCCACTTACCTCAAAGGTCCGCTTATAATAATTCAACATCCTCGACCGGTTGGGTCATACAACCACCGGACCCGACCTTCTGTCCTCCTTTACCTTCACTACTGGACCGAGGTTCATGGAAGTCAGATCAGAAATGAATCTTGATGTATCGTTGGGTGGCAGCCAGACCTCGTTCAGAGCAAGTATGTGTAAACAATGCTCACAAAGAAAATTATGTAAAACTACAGCCTTATGTCGAAGGGAACACATATTTAATAGTCCAATACCCAACTCTGAATTCTAACCGGACCAGAATTTATTTCAATGTCACCAGCCAAGAGAAGTAGTAGAAGCATGTAGTTGAAGATGATCTAAACTGCACCAAGAACAGGATAGACACATAGTTATTGGCACTACAGAACAGAACATGTGGTCGAACCGAAAGAACAGCAACCGGAACCATATAAAATCAATTGGCCTGAGTCAAGTTCATAAAAAGTTCATGACAGCAGGGACTCAGGCAGGTTTCGAGAAATTATGGAGTCCCGGAAGAACTAGTGGTGCTGCTAGAGGATCTGTAGAGCAAGTCGGTGAGTGCAGTGAGAGTAGATGGAGTATTAACTGAGTGGTTCACGTCAAGGATGTGGGCTGTCACCAGACTGTTTCAACTTGCTCCTGGAGGCAGTGATGAGCCTTGCACTGAGAACTGTGGAGGCCGGAGTTTCAATTAATGGACGGTTACTCAACAATCTGCGCTTTGCAGACGATATCGATCTGGTTGCAGGCAATTTCTTATATTATTCGACTTTTCTTACGTTTAATTATTTCATTTATTCCCATTTTCACTTTCGTTAACCACACTGACGTCTTATTATAGTTGTCCTCTGAAATACAGAACATATCTTTCAGGTTCATTTGCGGATGGTAGTGAACACAGTTTCGATGAGGACTCCGAAGGGTCCCGTCGAGACTCTGACAAGGGATCACAGGATGAGCAGGGGTCGGACTATGGCATGGTCGAAGACAGAGGCTCCAACTGCGGCAGCCACAGTGGCAGTGAACACCCTACAGTGGAGGAACATGAGAGTCAGAAAGGCGAAGATGAAAAGAAGAAACTGGAAGAGATAGACGAGCTGGTCAATCCTGTGTGGGCCATGGATCCTGGACTCGGAGTAGGTCCCGTCATTCCGTTGGACAACGATGAAAATCAGTTCTTCAAGGTATGCTAATCTAATCTGATTTAATATGACCTGATCAATTCTGTTCTACTCTATTCTTCTCAGTCCTATTCTAGTCGGTTCTATTCTATTCAGTTCTATTCTACATAGCTTATTATCCATGGCCTTTTGCCTAGAATCCTAAGTCTAGAGCTATCTTTCGCTATCGGACCGCACCGTTGACACAATCTTGCTTTATACCTTAAAGCTATCTTGCCGAATCTTACCAGTACTCTTGACATTCAATCACTTGTCAGATTTCTGCCCAATTGTACACAAAAATCCCTCTAAAGTTTAAGGTAGGCCTACATCTTACTTCATTGCTTTCCACGACAGGACCTGATCGAGGTATACCTCTATCCAATCCTCAAGGACAAGGTGAAAGAGGAAAGGGACGCTGCAGCTCTGATGGAGCTCCGAAATCGAATTTCCGTGGCTTTCCTGCTGCTGAACACCATCTTTGTTGTCGTCATCTTCGTAATGCAGCTCAACATGGACGTCCTGTACATCCCATGGCCGTGCGGAGAGGACACAAGGGTTGAACCGATCGGGTTTATGTTCATGATGACTTTCGGCATCATCATGGTGGTTCAGATCATCGGTATGTGCGTCCACCGCACCAGCACCTTTTTGCACATCATGGCGACCACCGTACTCCAGTGCTTCGGCAAAGACGAGGAAACGAACACGGAGGTCATGATCGAGCTGGCAAAACGACTCGGAAAACTGGACGACATAAGCAGGATGACGCTGACGTCCATCGATGGGACGATCTTGAGTACAATAGCCAGCGATGGTCGCGGGTCCGTGATGGGAGACGACATTGGAAAGGCCCAGCGGAAGACTGTCTTCATGATCGAGAAGAATGCTGACAAACGACGCAAGGCCATGTCGATATCCGTCAGCAAGGCGTTCGAGCGACGACTGAACAAACTGAATCGGGGCCTCGAAGGCGAAGACGTTGACCTCGATGAAATCCAGAAGAAGCTTCTCGGAGGCGCGACGGCCGGGTACCTTGCCAACCGACAGACTGAGGCGGCGCTCAAGACCTACCGGGAAATGCGGGACACCGTCCGCGATTCCTCGGCGCCTGGGACCGTTAGAAGCGGCGACTACGGCACCGAGACTGGTGACAGCATCCGAGGAGACAGAATCGATGCCGATGATGACGATGACGATCGTTCTCATCATCGCAGACGTAGTACCAGAAGACGTGGTCGATCCCGAAGCGGAACGAGGTCTGGCAGTAAACGCCGCGACCGCAGCAAGAGCAAGAGTGCGGCTGGCAGTGTGCGTCAGAACCCAATATTCGACCCATCGGATGATCCGGAAGCAGATTACGGGCAAGAGACCGATCACTTGTAACGATCAATGACAAATAAAATCTGGCAATTGATCCACGGCTCATTCGTAGATAACCATTTGTATATTAGAGCTTGAATAATGAAAAACATCCTGCAGTTCTGTGTTTCTCTTTAAAGTTTTCTGACTAGCGCAAAATCAGTCGAAATAGTCCAATGGTACTCTAATTTTTTTACATTTTGTCAATGAACTAGAAGTTATTGTTAACGCTAAAATATTTATGAAATAGTTGATCTATCTTTTTATGAAATATTTTGTGTAGCTGTTGCTTTCTAATGACTTTCTCCAGTTTTATCTAGGTAGGTCGAAATCAAGATAACTCTTCTAACAGTCGTGCGGTATTTTACGCTTTGGCTTTGTTCAAGAAAACCGTGATGGATTCATTCATTTTTGCAGATTTCTCTCTCTAACTTTTCTATCTAGGAAGCATAGCAAATTCGACAGTTTAGCAGAGATTTTTAAAGGTAATCCGGCAACATATACATAAGTTTGAATTGTTCTTGCATTATTGACTTTTGATCTTGGGTTAGCATGGTCCATACACAGGGGGCCTTAAAAGGCGTGGCACCCATTCGAACGGGTGGCGGTTATGATGGATATCACCCGATCAATTCACGGAAAACTCAGCAGAGTCGATGCCATACTGTCAGTCGAGAGGCCGGGTTTAAACCTTGCCAGAGCAGAGAATTTTGTATCGAGATTCAGCTCCACCTGTGACCCTATCAAACCCAGTATGAGCAGGAGCATAGCCAGACTTCAATTCAAGAGGAGGAAAATACTGCTTGTCAAAACCTTTCTTCCACAGAAAATTTGATTACTTTTTGGGGAATTACTTCAACAGAAAATTTGATGACCTTTTTGGGAATTACTTCCACAGAAAATTTTCATACTTTTTCAAATTTCATCTTCGAAAAAAGTTGATGACCTTTTTTAGACATTCGTCCCACTTTTTACTAATTACTCCCAAAAGATCTCTACATTAAATACTGCAAGAGGAGGCAACATCCACCTCTCATGGGCTGTACTTCAGGATACAGGACTATAACCCATGGAAAATTTAGAAATCTTGAAAACCAAGAAGAGGCAAATGCCTCCTCTTGCCTCAATGTAACTACGCCATACTATGAGTAGGCCTATGAGTACGCTTTCCTTATACTGGAGGTTGAAAGATCAGGTGACGAAGAAGAAGACTGGCCATCTGCTTTTTCATGTGCTCAGGCTTATAAAATGGGTGAGGCTTATAAAGTGGGTGAGGCTTATAAAGTGGGTGAGGCTTGTAAAGTGGGTGAGGCTTATAAAGTGGGTCTCACCCGGTCTCTAAGAGTTTATACTTATATCTGCTTCTACAAGCTAGCTCCTCCTCCTCCTCCTCCATCTCCATCTTCATCATCGCCTCCTGCTCCTCCTCCTGCTCCTGCTCCTCGTCCTCCTCCTCGTCCTCCTTCTCCTCGTCCTCCCCCTCCTCCTCCTCCTCCTCCTCCTCCTCCTCCTCCTCCTCCTCCTCCTCCTCCTCCTCCTCCTCCTCCTCCTCCTCCTCTCCTCCTCCTCCTCCTCCTCCTCCTCCTCCTCCTCTTCTTCTTCTTCTTCTTCTTCTTCTTCTTCTTCTTCTTCTTCTTCTTCTTCTTCTTCTTCTTCTTCTTCTTCTTCTTCTTCTTCTTCTTCTTCTTCTTCTTCTTCTTCTTCTTCTTCTTCTTCACCTTCTTCTTCTTCTTCTTCACCTTCTTCACCTTCTTCACCTTCTTCTTCTACTTCTATAGTCTTGTCCAAAAATTTCGGCATTTTAAAATAAAATCCTATACTTTCGGACAAAAAATCTTAAGAAAACAAAATAATTCGAGACGGCGATTTGTGCGAGATTCACTGAGCATCACATAACTCTTCCTTTGGTGTAACCGTTGATAAATAATTTTCACACGACACCTTCCATCACTAGGCCTAGTGCGACAGTGATAAGATGACCTAAAATTTCTTTTATTTAACTCTCTCCCTGTTTCTGTCCTTTCGGATCATGCGATCAGCTCAGTCGCTTGCGCAATTTCGTTCTTAACTCAGAACTTAGACCTACCTTCTTCATAGTGCTTATCCACCATAGGCTGCCTGTCTTTGTTAGAGGTCATTGCATAATTAAGTAACACCAAAAATGACCGTTTTAGAACCATCCACCCACCCTATAACGCTCCGTAACCTTTCCCTAGACCCACTCACCCACCCCAGCGTTACGTATTTATTGTTACGAAAATCATTTTAGATTTACTATGTGAACGTGCAATTATAATTCATATTTCATTGCGGATTTAATATAGGGGCCTAATATGTTCATTAGAATTTGACAGTAGGCCCAAAATATACAGAATACAAATTGATACAAGCAGGGATGAAGTCGCTGCAAAGTAATTAAACACAGTACTCAGAAAAATTGCAATAATTAACATTGCAATAATTTTATTAAAACAGAATTATTAAATTTATTAATAAAATATAAAATTCGTGTTTACCTCGTGTTTGCCGTCGGCTTAAACAGGATGCGACCATCGATATCTATATTTAGGTCTAAATATAGATATCGATGGATGCGACGTATTATAATTAAACACAACGCTGTATTCCTGCTGTTCTATGACAGCGTAAATTTATATAGCGCATTTTTAATTTATCCTCAGGTTTCAATCAATGACAGATGATATTCAATAAGTTTGAACTTCGATTGCACCGTGACAGTGTATTAAACACTAACTTAGTGTTGATTTATACTATAGCGTGTTTTTAGTGAAGTTTTATATCAATGACACGAAGTTTGAACTTCGATCACAGTGTGTCCTGGGATTAAGATTAGTAATCTTAATCCCAGGTGTGTCTAAAGTCGTATTCGATAGTAATTTAAAATTCATTTGTAGCTAAACTCTTGGTAAAGGCGTTACGCAACGTTCATCTCCATACACCCACCAACCCACGTAACGTTTCGTAACGTTTTGAAGGACACCACCCAACCACCCTCGAGCGTATCGTAATAATGCAATGACCCCTTTGCGGACTGATCTTCTCGATATCAATAATGACCTATTTACGGATTGGTTTTGGTATGCCATTGGTGGTGCACTCACCGACGCGAAGTTACTAATTATATTTACAATTGCAATCTTCTTATTTTGCGGTAATCCGCTGAGTTTGAAGCCTCAGTCATTTACAACTTACTTTACGTTGATCTATATTTATTTTAATATGATTCGTGTACACAAGAATTTTGGCTTTCAAAAAACCACGATGGCTAGTCAGTCCATCTATTTTTACGTCGAAAAGTTTACCTCCGATAAACACCGTGACTTTAGGCGGCATTGCATGGGCTCAGTCACTACCACATTCGGCAGGAATCTCGGCAACTTATTAAACCATTCCGGACATACAGCGTAGGCCTACATGGATTTAACTACGCTTTTTCTTCGGTAGTTCACTTAATAAATTGAAATATCAAGAGACTTTAGCCAATGGCGGATCTAAAATAATAATCATACAGCAGACCTAATTGGACTTCGAAAGCGCTACTCTAATAATGCTCAAGACATGTCGTTGTTAGGCAAGAACGTTATTCAAGCCCAACTTCTGGTAGGGCCTATGTCCGTCTGAAAGCCATGCAGGAAATTCGAAAAGTCACAGAACAGCGTATGGAGGAAATAAGTCAAAGCTATGTTTGGATTAGGGGACAAGGGTAAATTTCAGACATGGCCATTGTCAGTTGCAACCCTTAATTCGCCAGTGGCTTGCCTAACATCAAATTATCGTAGCTGCGAGTCTAGTTCCGTTAAGAAATTAGAAACCTCTGCTTGAACGCATATTAAAATGGACAAGCGATCTCATTTGACTCATTCTAACCTAACCTAACAATTAGATTTGATTATATTAGGCAAATCCTTATTCGATTATTTTCATCTAGCCTAATCATTAGATTTGATTAGGTTAGACAAGCTGTCATTCGAGTCGAGTTTGGTCTAGCACCCACGCACACACGTAACACACGCCGGAGTTCACGGATCCCCTCTTCATCTATCCCTTCTGTTTCTGCGAGTTATCTGGGGGTTTGACAGAGTCCTTCGGGCCTCCGCCGGCCCAGCAATCCTTCTGCAGGAAAGAGGTCATCGTCTTGTAGAGGTGAAGGTTCGTTCTTCCGCCAGAGAGACCGTGGTTGCGGTCGGCGTAGACCTGGAGACGGAACGGGACCTCAGCCTCTGTCAGTGCCTTGACCAGCTGAGCGCTGTGTTGGAAATGGACGTTGTCTGCGGAACGAAAATGTCATGCATGTAAGGCGTGTAAGGCGCTGCTGAATACAGGTTGAGTGGCGGCATAGCGAGTAATGTGTGATGATGATGATGATGATGATGATGATGATGATGATGAAGATGATGATGAAGATGATGATGATGATGATGATGATGATGATGATGATGATGATGATTATGATGATGATGATGATGATGATGATGATGATGATGATGAAGATGATGATGATGATGACGATGATGATGATGATAATGGTGGTGATGATGATGATGATGATGATTATGATGATGATGATGATGATGATGATGATGATGACAACGACGATGATGATGATGATGATGATGATGATGATGGTGATGATGACGATGATGATAATGATGCATTACAGTTTATTTAAGCCAAGACGATCATTGTCGCCTCTTTAACACTTCAACGACGAAATCCATTGGTTTCCAAGTCATTTTTTTTAGTAAAACTCTCGTCATAGGAAAACTAACAGAATAAATTCATTCTATTAGATTACTGTAGACTGGAGTGGATTAGAAAGACTAGATCAGAGTATAAAATTGAGGAATCTTGCAAAATAGATTTAGCTACTGGTTAGACTACATTACAGTCAACTACAATAGAATAGAACGGAATTGAGTGAAATCGACTGAATATAACGGAACGGACAAAACAAGACTAGATTAGACTAGAATGGAATGAAACAGAACAGAACAAAATATAACAGAAAAGAACAGAACAGTATAGAAAAGAAGAGAATGTAATATAATTAAACAGAGTAGAACAGAATAGAATAGAACAGTACAGAACAGAATAAAATAAAAATAAATGAATTTAATAGAGTAGAAAAGAAGAAAAGAGCAAATCAAAGAAGAGAAGGATCAGACAAGAAATGAGAAAGGAATCGATGTGAGATGTTTCCTTTCGCACTTTCACTCACCGTCTGCAGTTCCGTGAACCAGTAGAAAACCCTTTCCGGCAAAATATTTGGCTTTGTTCGAAACATTTGCATTCTGCATTAGAACAGTAGAAATTATCAACAGACTCAAAACAGAAAGCAGCATACCACGTTTCAACTCATAGAGTTTCTCGTGTTTAATATCGACAGTATAAAAGAACAAGAAGAAAGAGAACAAAAACAGGAACATTTATTCTATGCAATGATTATAATGATAATGACGATAATAATGATGATGATGGGGAGGGGGAAAGAGTAGTGGTAACACTCATGGCCAGGAGAGCATTAGGTTCACGGTTCGATACCCATAACCCCCTCTAGGGCGGCGCCTTGCATGGCTGCCAAATTGTGTGTTTAATTAAGATCTTGATTGTACTACTGTCATGGTTCAATGTAATCTTACTGCGTCTGTCAGTTTGAAATAATAAAGAATATATATTATTATTATATAATTATTATGACACGACGACGACGACGACGATGATGATGATAATGATTAAAAAGTAGTACGATGTGAACTGTGGGTCAGATTTTGAAATGAATTCTTTGTTCAAAGTGCAGCCATTGTAACAAGTCAATATGGGCGTTATGTACTGACATTTAGGAGTCTTTGCTATGGCTGTGGCTAAAGAGGTTTTGAACCATTTGTAGTTGATGCAAATTTCTTCTACCGATACTAGTGAGAAGTGGTTTCTGCCGGAAACCAAGGCATTAGCATAGATTTAAGACATTATGAAGTAAGTGGTATCTTATATTCCGTGATATCCCGTATATTAAATATTGTCTTGGTTGTCATGACGGCATTAAAGCATCATGCAACTTGCAATGTTTGGTGGGCTTTAACTAGATCAGCAACAAGAGTGTTTGATCTTTTCCTATAATTGCAATTGTTGGCCCCGAGCTATATATGATCCCTCATAAATTGAAGTATCATCCGGAGAGTAAAAGATATTCGGAGTCAGTTAGAGCTCGTCAAGATTCGATGGAGCAAAGGTTTCTTGGAAGGTAGAGGCGTTAAAGCGTTGGATTATGATGGGAATGCGCTGAAAAAGATGACTGGTTCCTCTCGTGTCACCGGTTGTAAGAGAGAGACAGCAACACAACTCTACGATGAACAGTAGGTCGCTGCTGTTAATTAGATCGAGAGTGTCAAACATTATTATTACCGGGTATTATTATTTTATGCTCCGAGATACAAAGGATCCCTCACGGACTTCAACGTTATTTAGAAACACAGATTTGTCTGGAATGGGCCTTATTATTATTATTATTATTATTATTATTATTATTATTATTATTATTATTATTATTATTATTATTATTATTATTATTATTATTATTATTATTATGATTATTATATTTTATTATTATTATTATTACATGTCGACCTACTACGAAACTTTTCACGCTGGTGTCGTCACAGAAAATGTGAATCTGATGAGTGATTAGTCAGTAACCAGGTGAAGCAACCGCCAAGTTGAAACTATTAATAATTTACTAATAATGACGAAAAACAGCAGCAGCGACAACAACCACAAAAATAATAATAATATCATCCCTTGTTTAAAGTACTTTCCACACCTTCTGGATTTCATACTTTGGGTTTAAATACTACTACTACTAATAATAGTAGTAATAACAATAATAACAATATCAATAATAATAACTATTTAGTTCATTTGTTTATTAATTTTTAATATAGTCACAAATAACGACTTACATCGTATCCGCGGTAGTTATCAACACTGTCCGCAAATCCAAGATAGCGTTCTGTGTAGGCAGTGTCTAAACAGTAATGTGAAAATTCCTCTGTAATGTAATTCCAGTTTATTTGGCGCCTCTATAGATTGATACAGTAAGAAAGCATTTCCACACACTAGCCTCCAATAGGCGGCCATAGACTTGAGGTCTCAGTGACTTGATTTTCTTGGCCTCGGCATGCGACGACTGTTAATCATCACCATCATCATCTCATTCTTGTCATTCCACAACGTCGCAGTCTTCACCGTTATCATAATGATCGTCTTCATTATTATTATAAGCCTCTAAATAATCATCATCACTATAAGGGACTAGCATTATCATCGTCATCATCATTACCGTCGTTGTCATGACCATCATCAACATGGCCATTGTCTTCATCTATCATAATCATCTTCTATTAAGCCACTGATAGTATCAGTTTATTTGATTATTTAGATGATTATTTAGAGTATCAGTTTGAGAGAGATAATCATCATCATCATCATCATCATCATCATCATCATCATCATCATCATCATCATCATCATCATCATCATCACCATCACCATCACCATCACCATCACCATCACCATCACCATCACCATCACCATCACCATCATCATCATCATCATCATCATCATTATGTATGTGCGTATGTATGTATGCATGCATATGTTGTATGTGTTGTATGCATCAAAGTATTTATAGAGCGCCTCAAATATTTGAGATGGTCAGACAGTATACAGTTTATTCTCATTTCGACGGTCACTGAGCGCTATAGAAGTAAGAAAAGATGAGAGTAACTATGCTACCGTAGTACTTCCAATCGGTGACCGGTGCGACTGCAATGCCGCACTTGTACAGAGCATCATCCGAGTCGCCGAGTACGTGCGTCACAACGAAACCACCGTAAGACTAAAACATGTGACATTAGCTCATGCTATCTGATGTAATGCATTGAAATGTTACTTGGCAATGCTATAGCGCCTTTTGAGAACTTCCAACGGTGCTACGGATAGCTAAAGGAATGTTAGAATTCATTAAGAGCGAAAGCTTGACCGTGGACAATGTAACCGAGGAATTGGATGGAGGAAACCACCAGGAACACCAAGAAAGATGATGTTGAACTTGTTGGATAGAGGAAACAGACGAAGGCATACTGTAAAGACATTAAGAAAAAGACACGAAATAGAGAAGATTGGCGTCGTTTGATTCCTGGACCTGTCTAAGGTCAGAACACCAAAGAAGAAGACTAAGAAGAGCTTATCCATAGATCATGTAATATAATATAATGTGGCGTATTGTTATGTAGTGTAATGTAATGCATTGGTTGAACTTACCCATCCCCAGATAGCCACGCGGTCTTTGTCAATGAAAGGGTAGGTCTTGACAAGGTGACTGAAACGAAATACGAACAATCGAAATGAATGACTGTCTGCTCGACGAATGGATAGATGAATTGTTAATTGATTTTATTTTGTGAATAATTGATTTATGAATCGATTGACTGATTGATTTTGTTAAACTGCAATGGGGGCTCTTGGGCTGTTCCATGTTCTGAAGGAATGGGACCCACTACGGATGTTTCTCCGTTGCGCAAACTCTCTTCATTCCTTAAAGAAACCCTCTAGAACTCACTATTTTCCACCGGATATTAAACATCTGGTATCTTCTAGCTGTTCTTCATATGGCAACTGACTAACCACGCCTCGGATTCACATTAATGTGCTACTTGGCGTGCGTTAAACATTTTGTAGTGATGACGGTTATGATAATGATGAAGATTGTTATGATAATAAAGATGATGTTGAATAATAATAATAATAATAATAATAATAATAATAATAATAATAATAATAATAATAATAATAATAATAATAATAATAATAATAATAATAATAATAATAATAATAATAATAATAATAATAATAATAATAATAATAATAATAATAATGCCTGAGCCCGAGCCCGAGGAGTTCTAGCCGTTCCAGACTCTTAACTGTTTTAGTAATCTTGAAGTCCCTGAGGGATCTTTTTTACCTCGGGGAAAAAAAAAAGAAATAATAATAATAATAATAATATAGTAGTAGTAGTAGTAGCAAGTAGCAAGTAGAAGCGATCACAACTGATTACGTCAAGGAACCAAAGATCATGGAAGCAGAGGTGGAATGGGCAATTACACAAATCAGAGATAACAAGACCCCAGGAGCAGACGAAATCCCTATTGAGCTGATCAAAGCAGCTGGAGATGGAGTGATAAGAGAGATAACAATTCTGTGTAATCTGATTTGGGAGACTGAGGAGTGGCCGAAGGACTGGCAAACATCGATCTTTATACCCATCTTTAAAAAAGGAGATGCTAAGGAATGCGAGAACTACAGAACCATTGCGCTAATATCTCATACGAGCAAGATACTCCTAAAGATTATCCACAAAAGGATGGAAGACACGATAGAGAGAGAGCTGCCGGCAAATCAAGCAGGATTTAGAAAAGGGAGAGGCACAAGAGACCATATTGCAAACCTAAGATGGATAATGGAAAGGCAGAGGGAATATGGACAAGAGGTACATCTTTGTTTTATAGATTACAGCAAGGCATTCGACTGCGTTGATCATGCTCTGCTGTGGAAAACACTGAGTGAAATGGGCATACCCATGCATCTGATAACTCTCCTCAAGAACCTGTATGGCAATCAGGTGGCGGTGGTCAGGACAGAACATGGCGACACTTCAAGTTTTCGAATAAAGAAAGGGGTCAGACAGGGATGTATACTATCACCATACCTATTCATTCTATATGCAGAAAGGATAATGAGGGAGGCAGGTTTTGATGATGAGGCGGAGGGTGTGAGGATAGCTGGAAGGATAGTGAACAATTTAAGGTATGCGGACGACACAACACTGCTGGCGGAAAAAAAAAAGGAGAAACTGAAGGATAACATCAGAAGGCTAAAATGTGCTAGCGAGAAAGCAGGAATGTACTTTAATATAAAAAAGACGAAGATAATGACCACTGAGAAATGGAGTTATTTTGAGGTAGATGGAGAGGAGATAGAGGTGGTATCAAGCTTCTGTTTCTTGGGGGCCATGATGGAGAGTGAAGGTGGATGCGAACGAGAAATACGACGGAGAATTACATTGGGGAAGACGGCAACGCAGGGACTGGAAAAAATATGGAAGGACAAATCAGTGAGTTTGGGAACGAAGACAAGAATTGTTAAAGCAATGATCTTACCAGTGGTGCTTTACGGATGCGAAACATGGACAAAAACCAAGGCATTGGAGAAGAAAATTGAGGCATGTGAAATGTGGATCTGGAGGAAAATGTTGAGGGTTTCTTGGACTGAGAAGAGAACTAACGAGGATATCCTGGAAGAAATAGGACACTGGAGAGGGAGTTTGACGTTGGGGCAGAGAGCGTCCAGGCAGAAGATGTCATACTTTGGACACGTGATGCGTGCAGATGGGCTGGAAAAGGAGATGATGTTGGCGTGTGGGGAGGGCAGAAGGAGGAGAGGACGACCAAGGAGGAGATGGATGGACGAGATACAGGAGGCATTGAAGATGAACATCTCGGAGCTGAGAGAGGCAACGAGAAATCGGAGCACATGGAGAAGGTTGACCATGACAGTCGCTAGGATTCAACGAATCGACAGCACAAGGTGACAAGGTGAGTAGTAGCAGCAGCAGCAGCAGCAGCAGCAGCAGCAGCAGCAGCAGCAGCAGCAATTACAATACTAATTATAATAGTTATAGTAGTAGTAATAGTAGGCTAGTAGTGGTAATAGTAGTAGTAGCAGCAGCAGCAATAATAATAATAATAATAATAGTAATAATAATAATAATAATAATAATAATAATAACAATAACAATAGTAATAATAATAATAATAATAATAACAATAGTAATAATAATAATAATAATAATAATAATAATAATAATAATAATAATATTAATAATAATAATAATAATAATAATAATAATAATAATAATAATAATAATAATAATAATAATAATAATAATAATAATATTAATAATAATAATAATAATAATAATAATAATAAAAATAATAATAATAATAATAATAATAATAATAATAATAATAATAATAATAATAATAATAATAATAATAATAATGACAGCTCTTAGCATAACATTTTATACCTGAGGAATAACACTTACCTGCATGGGCTAAAAAAAACTAATAATACTAAATATTTTTGCCTTCTGTAGCCTCGATTCCGTCCAGGCCATAAACATTACATGTGCAATAACAATGACGTTTCCACGCCTCAGGTCGTGCATACCTGTTTACGACTCTTGTCGTTCACACACATTAAGACATGCGTGATGGGCATTCATGGCATCTAATAATAATTATACGTCCAACTACAACATCTGCCGTATTCAGAATGTTTCAACATGTTGACCGGATGTAACTTTACGACTTATCACGTGACCGGACGACATATTTTCTCTCCGGTCACGACTGACGAACACAGAGCTGCGGTCAATTATAAAATGACCAGTGTCCAGTCGACTGACCATAACTCATTCACTGGTAACTGAGACGGTCATCATCGGAAAGATGGTCAAGTACCTGTTTGCTGCGTTCCTGTTGGCGTTGGCTGCGGTAGGAGCCATGGCTGGTGGTTACGGCGGTTACGGTGGTTACGGAGGTTACGGCGGTAACGGAGGTTACGGCGGTTACGGTGGTGGCTACGGTGGTGGCTATGGTGGTGGTTACGGTGGTGGTTACGGTGGTTATGGCGGATACGGAAATGGTGGTTATGGAGGATACGGTCATGGCGGATACGGATACTAGTTTGAAGGTTAGTGGTAAACTCAGTAGACCTAATTATTGGCAATGATCACATACAGGATAAAATTATTTTTCATAGTAGTAGTTTTTAGTTCTCTTAGCGACATCTTATGACTGCAAAGGCCGCTAATCATGTATGTGTACCCTTAACCTCATAGTTACACTGAACATTAATGGTATTTATATAGAATATATTTAAAAGTAGAGCTTGGGTGATTTTGTACTTGTTACTTTTAAATGCGAGACGCGATAGAAACATTGTAATAAAGATACTTTACACTAATTCTTATAGCTTTAAGATATCCATCAATAAATTCTATTGCTATTGTACGTCTCTATGTAATTGTGTTGCTGATGCTACATACAGGGCCCTAGAAAAGGTTTAAGATTAGATTCCCTTGAAATATATTAGCAAATGTTGAACATTTAGACAAAGCTAATGCCTCGTTAATTCAGTAGTAATTCGTCCAATACTGCTGGCATTTTATTTCAGAATCGCCTGGATCACATAATCAGCCATTGCCTTTGCACTAAATGCCTCAGCTAAGGAAGAATCTACAAGAAGCCGCTTTCAGCAACGCGTCATATTTTCCTTCCAAAATCGTCTCTTCAGTTAGGTGGTCAACAAAAGTGTTTCTCTTTCACTGCAGAAGACGACTTTCTTTGCAACGCCACTATTTTGTTCCAGACGTCGCCAATTTGTTTCGCTCTATTCCATTGTGTTTAATAATCCGCTATTCTGCAGGATACAGCCTCCTCGAGATCGCTAACTTGCCAAAGTTAACGTTATTTTGGTTTCAAGCGGTCACCATTTTACCAAGAACGCCCCCTATTATGTCAGACGTCGCCCATTTCACAGACACAGCCGGACATCCGTCGTCGGCAATAGAAAAGCATCCGATTCTCTCCTCTGCAACTCCTCCAAAAGGCTAACCTAGAGGCGACCCAAAAGAATCTGGAACACCACCTGTTGACACCTTACGTATAACTACTTGCCCTACAGAAGTGGACAAAATATTCAGTGTGGAAAATTCGAATCTTAGATATAGCGTTTAGGGCAGTAAGCTGTAGATCACACAATTATTAGATTACTTGTAACATACAGAGATTTGGTAATCAATTGCTTTACTAAGCCAACCGGGCGCACACGTGGGACAATGTTGGATAACGGTGGTACAACATTTTGCCGATATGTGTGTGTTTCAGTGAACTATAATATCTCACTTCTGGCATGTTTGCTATTGCGATGAGTAATTGCCTTATTTAAACCGAGTTATTCATTTTCTTTGTCTTGGATTAAGTTGTAAATTCCTGTGAGAAACCGTTTCAGTATTAGAGTTTACGTGTGAATCATATTACGTCGTTCATCTGGAACTTGCTCAAAGCTTCTTCTTCGATTCGCTAACGTGACTGACTTTGTCTAAGATAACCATCGCCACGTTTTTTTAAATACAAAGGAATTTTAAAAATTCACATGGAGTTTTTGCTTATAAATCGAGTCATCATAGCAAATTGGTAACGTAAGGTAAAGTGGAAGAGGGAGGGCAAGGAAAGGTGGTAGTAGTCGTAGCACTTGCAGCAGCAGCAGCAGCAGTGTAGTAGCAGTAATAATAATAATAATAATAATAATAGTAGTAGTTGCTGTTGTAGCAGTTGTTGTAGTAGTACCTTACAAAATATAAGGTAAGAGAAGGTAATGGAAGTGATAAATATCTAGCGTTTCAAATGTTCAGACTCCGGATATTCCTGAGTGTATCTGAGTTACTTCAAGGAAACAAAGAATACAGCAAATACGATGTACTCACTTTGCACCGATAATCTGATCCTGGATTTCTACCGTACCCAATCGATGGTAGGTTTCGAAAAGGAAACGGTCTCCGTGTCCACCGGACCCTCGACCGTCGATGGACGCGTAGATAACCCGCTCGCTACTTCCAAGATACGTAGACCAACCCAGGCGAAACTCCTCCGTAACAAGCTGCGTACTTGGCCCTGCGTACCTGTCGGAAATTGAGCCAACGTAAGCGATCCAAGCGCTTTGGGAGATTACTAAAAGCGCTGTATAAATTGTAGGGTAGCACAATGGTAAGCATTCGTAAATAAGTTAGCTTACTGCTTTAGAAATTTTAAGTTTACGATTACCATTAGGAGGCATGGTAAGATAGGGTAAGATAAGCTACAGAAAGGGAATTAATTAAAATGAAGGCATGAGTAAAGTAAATATGTACGGTAGGGTACGATAAGAAGCGTAAGGTTAGCTAAGGTAGGGATGAAAGCCAAGGAATTGACTATGCGTAGCTTTATTCAAACTCCATTCTACAGATAAGATTCACAATGTTCCACTCCACAGAGTCAGCTCTAACATAAATTCTTGTTGACATTTTGGGCTGTTGACAGGGGACATCTAACCCTCCAAACATTGTTGACATGGTTCCGTCTTAGGATTTCTCTGCTGCTGATAGAAACCAAGTATCTGTCTTCTTTAGGAGTTGCTGCTCGTCCTCATACTGTTTATAGTCAGCAATAATATTGGGTCAATACTCTAGTCTGGAGATTGCAAAAGACCGCTCATCTGTCTTCGTAGACATGGTTAGGTCTTTAAAGCGATGTCTCTTTCACCGCAACAATGCGTGACCTCGGACTGACCTGGAACTGAACTTCTCAGAGCACGTGAACAGAATGTAACGCACATGATTCTACCTCCTGTGTCAGATTCGTACAATACACTGCTCCCGCATAACTCAGCCGTCTATTTATTTAATTATAGTTTTGTCAATCTAGGTGAATACTTACGTGTGAACAAGCAACGGGTAGATCGTAAGCTGGTCGGTTCGAAGTCCAGGTGGTATAAACATCTGTCCCCATATTTCTAAATAAACATCATCATCATCATCATCATCATCATCATCATCATCATCATCATCATCATCATCATCATCATCATCATCATCATCATCATCATCATCATCATCATCATCATCATCATCATCATCATCATCATCATCATCATCATCATCATCATCATCATCATCATCATCATCATCATCATCATCATCATCATCATCATCATCATCATCATCATCATCATCATCATCATCATCATCATCATCATCATCATCATCATCATCATCATCATCATCATCATCATCATCATCATCATCATCATCATCATCATCATCATCGTTTTGGTCATTATCGCCTTTATCATTACCAGTTAACATTGTAACCAAAACGAAAATCCCAAACACTGCCACAATTATAATCACCATATCATCGGCATCGAACATCAGGAACAAAAGGAGCCTACATCGGCCTACTTACGTTGGCCACCTTCCGTCCGAAACTGGAAGTACTCCTTCTTCGGCAGACTCTTTTCAGACAGTCTCTCCCTCAGTTGAGCATTGTCCTCCAAAACTGAAACTAAAACGAACGAAAAGTTAACACAACCGACACGTAAAACAAAATCAAAGAAATAGCTGAGATTAAACAACATATTCTGCGCACGGTGGTATAATCCAATATAATCAAATCTATTCTGTTATAATAATATAATCCAATCCAACCTATTTAATCAAACACAGGCCAACCCAACCCTATCCAATCCAATTCAACCAAAATCCAATTTGAACCAACACAATCTAATCCAAACCAAAGCAACATATTTCAACCCAAATCCAATTTAAACCAACATCATCCAATCCAATCAATTCACCCCAAATCCAAGTTAAACCAATCCAATCCAATCTAATTCAACCAAAATCCAATTTGAACCAACACAATCTAATCCAAACCAATCCAACCTGATTCAACCCAAATCCAATTTAAACCAACATTATCCAATCCAATCAATTCAACCCAAAATCAAGTTAAACCAACCCAATCCAATCTAATTCAACCTATTTCAACCCAATTCAACCCAAATCCAATCTAATCTTAGCTATAGCACCGATTTTATAACGCACAAGACAACAACCGACATTAACTTCCGGTGAAACCTTAGTCAGAAATAGTAATCCCTTGGAGAGAGAATGCGGTTCATTCTACACACCCATGTGGCTCTTGTATTACACAAAATTGGTTACCTATGGTGTAATATTATTAAGCGACAAGACAAATGCCGTGTCAGTGAGACCAGCTAATAAATACCGGCGCTCTATCAATCAAACCCCTGCAGGAGCCAGACTGTTTGGTCGGTGTCGGTGCTAGGTCAAAGAAGAACGCTACTGTTGTTAAGCCCGTTGAAAAAGACTACTCGTGATGTTCATGTGGTGATGTTCATAACGACAACGTTCAGCTGGTTATGCGTGTGCGCGAGAGCTCGATAGCGGAGAATCTTTTATCTTCCCAGCTATTTGAGCATGATTCCTTTGCGTATGCACTTTGCTGTATTAAGAAGCACTAGCAAACGCATAGCGCTGTACTTGGTAAACATATTACAATCAAACCATCAACCAATACAACCAATTATATAAGGGAGAGGTTACTACGAATCAAGTGAGACACAAAGTGGGGATCGAAGAGGAGAGGAGTAAGGCGTATAGGGAGAGTATAGTTATTGTTATAGCATCCTAGCGAGGAAGCATTTCTGAAACGAGTCATCATACCTCACGGTTATGGAGCCGTGGGCGCAGAGGGTAGCAAGTGTGCTTAATCGGAGGCAGCATTGTATGTAATTCATGGCAAGGATAGTGCAAAAAAAATTAGCAACAAGACCAGCGTCAGCATTATTGCCAAGTGCCTCAAATGAGATGGATGACGATGAAGGCAAGTACCTATGACGCACCAGCCTCCGGACTATTCCTACCAGGACCTCCACGCCTGTCCGCTCGCAAAACCCCCACCGCACAGGCCAGCAATAAAGCATCCTGACAACGGTATTGACGCGTACCACATCAAATAAACAGTCCCCTGATAGCCCATGCGACTTCAAACCCGGAGAGCGTAGGACTGCCTTGCATACGTACATACTTATGTACATACATACAAATATACATCCATACAATGATGATGATTACAGTCTTACTCAGTGAGTCCGTTACAGTGCTGTGAAGCGAGTATCGTGGTATTCCAGGTCCGAGACAGGCGCGGATGTAGTACCTTGCCGTGGAGCTGAACAGGGCGCTGACGTATTGACAGTCTTTATCTCCACATGTCAGGCACTCCGGCTGACTTGGTTTCCGGTCGACTGTCTTTGCCAGAACTCTGTAACAAAGTTGTTTAATGGTGTAAATGTAATTGTACACGATTTCCTATAGCGACCGTAAGGCACTGACCCACATGCTCATTTTGAATTTAATTGATCGGGTGAAATCCTTCACCACCGCTGTCGGTTTGAATGGGCGTCACACTAGTTGAGGTCCTCTGTACGGAACGTGCTAGCCAGAGATTAAAATCTCTTAAATAAGCCACCATAGGGAGGCGAATCAGGTGGTTAACTCGGATGTCTTTCAAAGCAGTGGTTATGGTAAAGGTTCATTTGGGCGTCTGCTACCGTGTTTTGCGAACTTTTTACCACTGACAATCCTCCGTGCTACCGGTAAGCGAACTATCGCTCATAGGGACGGTGGCCAAAATGGACTATCACTCATAGGACGATAGCTCATAGGACGTTGCTCATGCACCGCGATCAATTTTAAGAAATAGTAAAGTTGCTAATAAAACACAGAAGCCAAGGTTTGTTTTGTGAATTCATCTGCTGTAAATAAGACATAAAATCTCTTGAAGATTGTTCATTACTCGAACGCTAAGTAAGAAAAAGCACGTAGGTAAGTCAGAATATCAGTTTTGTCGTATGTTGCCACTCCTGAAGATTGTCTCGCGATCTAGCAACACTGTGGGCCCTTGCCCTGTCGGATCAGCGGAGGCAGTCTAGCATCCGAGAGTGATTGTTTTGGCTCTAACTCAAGGTCGTACTGATTGGTCTTTTTCCTGGGCGATCTCTCGTCCGTAAATATATATCTGACGACTCGCCCAAATCTGGACTTTGATTTATCACGTAATACTCGCCAAGCACACGAATGTGATCTATTTGTAACTAACCAAGCGACACGAAAGAACGATATAATATATATGCAGAGTACATGCATCGCTACTTTACGTTAAAGGCAATGCGTCGTGAGGAAGGCTACATTCGTCCTACCTCTTGCTGTCTGCATCCTATAGTCTAGCATGGAAGCAGTATTTTGGATTCCCCAATACTTTATTGATTATGGTGCGACATTATACAGCCGACGCAGAGAAGCCCCAATAAAAACACCATTGGCTTCGCTTTCTGCCCGCATCCAATCAAGGTCCTCATCCTTGACTCTACAGTCATGGCCAAAAGTTTGCGATCACCCAATTTTAGGCACATTTTCCAACGTTCTGATGGTGTTTGGGCTACTCCTGAGATAATATTCTTAGTTATTGTGCTTGCTTCTTTTGCTATTAGCATCGTGACAGCAAATTGCTGCTATGTTAAATAGTTGAAAAATGGTTTAAAAGTTAATATTTCGATAATTTTATACCCATTTACTGTCTTTTCCGGCAAGAAGCTGTATAAAGGTTGGTGTTCCAGTATACTAACCGTTAATGGATTTTATTGGATTTTTAAAGTATTTAAACTACAACCAAATTCAAAGGTACAAAGGGTATCAAATCCTGGCTGAAGCAAAAGCGCGTTCCAATGCTATAGAGAACCATGGCCTGGTAGCAGACCAGACTTGATGAAACAGAAGGTCTCTGTCCACAATAAACTTTCTGAGGCAGACTTGATGAACGGGATCAAGTTCGTGTGGTGTTCTTTGGAATTATCCAGAGCCCAGCTCATCCAGCACCCGACACTGCTTCTCACACTATGACCTTCGGTGCCTGGTTAGATGGCCTCCTCACATGCCTGCAGTCATCACCTCACATGACATGATGTACTTGGGATTATGACTCTGGTTAGATGGCCTCCTCACATGCCTGCAGTCATATTGTGTGTAAGTGATCTCATCCTAAAACATTATGCGTCACCACTGGTCAGAAGTCCACTGTTTGTACATATGACAAAAGTCAGCCGATCCTTAACGTTCTTCGGCGACAGCTTTGGTTTTCGTGCAGGACAATACATGCACACAAATACATAAATATACGTACATACATACATACATACATACATACATACATACATACATACATACAGATATATACATGCATACATACATATATACACAGCACAAATAAAGTAGTTGTAGTTTAAATACTTTAAAATTCCAATAAAATCCATAAACGGTTAGTATACTGGAACACCAACTTTATTCAGCTTCTTGCCGGAAAAGACGGTAAATGGGGATAAAACGTTCAAAATATTAACTTTTAAACTATTTTTCAACTATTTAGCATAGCAGCAATTTGCTGTCACAATGCAAAAGGAGCGCAATACATAAGAAAATTATCTCAGGAATTGTCCAAACACCATCGGGTCATTGGAACATATGCCTAAAATTGGGTGATCGCAAAACTTTTGGCCATGACTGTAGGGCTCAACTTGATTTCGCTCCGTGCATTTACACTCTAGCAGTGCCACGTCAGCATCGGCTATGTGAGCGCTACTGCTCAAGGTTAGGTCATCCAGGTAACCAAAGGAGAGGGGAAGACAGCTCAACCAGGATATTATTATTAATATAAATCTTACTAGAACTAATTTCAACAGCGAGAAATTTTGGTGGTTTGTAGAAGAAAATGATCGATCCTTGAAATGTAAAAACGAACGTATACCAGTAACCCTTTATTATATTTTATATCGTCGTTGTTGGTTTCTTTATGTAATACTAATTTATTTTGTTATCCGAGACAATTTCATATAATACTAATTTATCTTGTTATCCGAGACAATTTCATGTACTAATTTATCTTGTTATCCGAGACAATTTCATATAATACTAATTTATCTTGTTATTCGAGACAATTTCATATAATACTAATTTATCTTGTCATTCGGTTGATACAAGACATGATAAGATGTCATATCAACCATAACGTATTATCCTAATAATGGTGACTCCCAGGTGTTCCACCGTCGCTTTTATTACTAATTATTACTTTTGTCGTTGATATTATTGATTATCGTTGACTAATAATATTGTCATCATCACTCATACCTGTATGATCGTCTTAGATAATTATATAGATGAGATGAGTTAGACTGATACTTAGGCCTATAGATCTGTCAATAATGACAGACATATCTTAGATAATTATATAGATGAGATGAGTTAGATTGATACTAATCTGTCAATAATGACAGACATATATTCGCGTAATTAAAAATCGGTTGACTATATATTTACAGCGCAGGGCGTTCTCTAAGAAAATGTTCGCTCCTTGTGACAGCTGAAGCATCGAATTACGGAAAGTAGCAAGCTACATTAGCTTAATAATTGCGGAAGGGTATAGACTGCTTACAATGCTATCGTTCTGTAGGGCCTATATTATAGCGAAATGTTGTTACTAGTTTAAAATTTTTTCATTTCAGGAACTGACTCGGTTTGCTTCGATCGTTAAGATTCCAGGATGAGTGACATTTGGGAACGAAAGGTGAGGACACACTTCCGTAGAAAAGATTTCGACAAAGATGGTGTGATAAGTCGGAAAGATTTTGTAGGAATGGCAGAGAGATTCGCAGACAAGGAACAGTTTGACCCAGTGCAGAGGGAGAAATCCAGAAAGTCTTTCGATGCGGTAGGCATGCATTTTTTTTATTACAGTGCTGTTTCCCTGTTTGCAATCTATGGAGTTCATTATGCATTCTCTGAACTTTGTGCCTTAATAAGTGAAGCAGTATTGTGCAATATGTTCTGATCACTATAATCTATTCTGAGGTTTTAACAAGTGAGTCATCGGCGCAGATTATATCGGCGTTATTCTTGACTTTCACTCGAAATCTATTGGCTGTCTTCGCAGCGATGGTTAGCATAAGAATCATTTCCATTCCGATTTGTTGCAGGTCAATTCAGAAGATATTCACTACGGTTAGCAAGTTCATTTATTGTTTGCATGTTTAATTGCTATCTGTATAATACAGCGGTTCTCAACCTGTGGTCCGCGGACCACCAGTGGTCCGCGGCCATCTATCTGCCTGGTGGTCCGCGAGCAAGGCCTACAATTTATATTTTTTATAATTAAAAACATGGAAACAGACAAATTTTGTCAATTTTTTATTTTGTTTAAATTTCAATCGCTAGAATCGGCTAAATGGCACCAAATAAACTAATAATTCGCGGATTTATGGCAAAATTTCTTTTGTATTAATTTGTTTGTGGCACAATTTTTAGCGGTGGTCCGCGACTTAGACACAAAGTTTAAAAGTGGTCCTTGAGTCTCAAAAGGTTGAGAACCGCTGGTATAATATATATAAACATTAATATAAAAATAACTAGATACATAAAGAAGATTACTGACTGATACACGTAAGACCAAGACTTGAACGATGATGTGCCCCAAAATCTATCAATCAATCAACTAGACATTTATATAGCGCGCTCTTCAAGGCAACTATTCAGAGGCGCTCCCAGCCCAACCTCGACGAAAGAGAACAGTCTTAAGAGCAGAGAAGAAAGAGGTGGACGAGTCTCGAGGAAGAGACCGCAGTTCGACAAAATGTGTGTAACTCAGCGGCAATGTCCGCCATTACCAGAAAATCTGTAGTAAATCGATTAGCCAGTATGATAGCGAAGTCTGTGTATGAGCCAACCGACTGGTTGTATAACTCCTTGGTGATTGACGGTCCCAGAATCGACCTCATTCACTTCCCTGTGATTCATGGTCGATGCAAATACAAAGTCTCCCTCCCCTCTTTTCACTGAATCTTAGAATCGCGGTTGCAGCGGCACACATTATGTGCAACCAAGCGACGTATGGTATGTCAGGGCATATTTTAAGGAAAATTTATCACTGCACATGACGAGCGCCGGAGCACATAAAAATCATAAATAATTAGGAATTACAATTCTTCTCATGCACAAAAAACGGTTAACAGCTTTTCATCACTGCACATTTTGTGTATCATTGCACGTTAAAACAATCCCTGTGGTATGTAATTAACAGTAAAATCTTTTATTTATCCGGACCAGCTTTAATAATTCCTACAGGAAAGATTTAGAAGAATTAGAAGAATTAGAAGAATTACAATTAGAATTACAATCAGAATAAGAATTAGAATTAGAAGAAGAAAAAGAAAAAGAAGAAGAAGAGAAGAAGAAGGAGAAGAAGATAAGTCCCTTAAGCTTACCCAGGAGCAGCCATGAGTATGAGGAGTAGAAATCTGGAACAAAATTTCTGCCCTGGTGGGAAGTTGAACCCCCGACCTCTCGATTGACAGCGCAGCAAGCTAACCACTACACAATCGAGCACCCTCAAGAACAAACCAAATATATAACTGTTGCACATAACGTCCACCTATATGCTAGCGATGGACCAAAATTGTGGCATAAAGTACTTGCTCTGCGCTTGATAACGATAAGCGTCTCTCGATGGTATCCACTTAGAAGTGGTCTACACAAAAAGTGTTTGTACGGCGGAGACGAATATGCAACCGGAATACACTTCAAGCGATGACTGTGGCCCTTACTCTCATTTGTAGGCGTATAACGTTGTTTTAAAAAATCATATAATGTTTGTTTAGCTTTTCTCACGTTACGTGATGGGCTCAAAAAGCGACAATGTAATGACCGAAGATACGGTGGTCGAATCTCTGAGGAAGCAGAAAGACGATCCTGCATTTCAGAAGTGCCTCAGTGAAGCCTTGCACACTGTCCTAACTGCCATGGATACCAACAGCGATGGCTTCGTCGATCTAGACGAGTATCGCAAGTTCTTTGAAAATTGCGGTATTGTCGAATCCGACTTCACGAAGGCAGCGTTCAAAGCGATCGATACCAACAACGACGGGAAGTTGAGCTTCGAAGAGTTCATAAAGGCGTTTAATGATTACATGTGCTCGGATGATGAAAGCACTACTGCGGTTTTTGGGCTTTTGGTTTAAATCTTCTGCTCTCTCTCCTGAGTCCAGAAGCGAAAACCTGTGCTTGCCTTTTGCTTCACTACAGCGGTTTTTGGGCTTCTGGTTTAAATCTTCTGCATTCTGTCCAAGTCCAGATGTAACAGCATGCGCTTACTTTTTGTGTTACTATAGCGGTTTCTCGGCATCTAGTTTAAATCTTCTGCATTCTCTCAGGTAGCCTGAGTTCAGATGTAACAGCCTGTGCTTGCTTTTTCTGTCTTTTAATTGGACAATGCTTCAATTTTTACCATCATAATCTACATATTCATTACTGCTTATTCATTACCAGATAAAATATTAACGCTAAGTAAAATGCAATCAGACGATGAAACAGAAAAATAAATAGAAAAACGTGACATCTATATACATAGCTTTGCGCATTGTATGTAGCCCTAAATTCTAAATTGGTAATTAAACCTAGTATTAAATGTTTATGTGAATGTTACTGCTCATAGTCTGCTGTGGACATACTTGTTAGATAATTATAATTAAAACACTGGTAATTGCTTTGCCTTTGAATTCATGAATAAATATGATGCTTTTACTCAACTGTAAGTTTGATGAAATGTGTACATTGATCTGATCTGCTATGGACTACAATTAATGCTCTGTGGTTTTCTTTTCTCTCCAATATTTATCGTTTGGCTGCTGTTTCTGCCGTTCATTAACTGAGTTGATAACAGTGGTGCAGCACTAAACACATTAACTTATCTTATCTTATCTTATATGATTATTTATAAAGCGCCTCTCACAGCATAGACTATTCAGAGGCGCTCCCAGCGTGTCAGCCCCGAGGGAAAAGAAAGGTCTTTAGGCAGCGGAGAGAAGAAGGCGAGATCCCAAGCAATATCTTGCTACGGAGAGAGGGGGGCAGGTCATTCCAAAGGGAAGGGCCAAGGATGGCAATAGCACGATGCTGAGCCATCGAAGTCCTTGCGCGAGGGACAAGCAAATCAAAGCGGTCAGCAGACCGAAGAGGGCGGGAAGACAGAGCAGATAGAGGTTTGCGCATTAGGTCACAGAGGTATTTAGGAGCTTTTCCCAATTGAGTCCTAGAGACCAGGAGAAGAACCTTGTATTGGATGCGGGAAGCAACAGGAAGCCAGTGAAGTACATCAGTCATAAAGGTAGTTATGTGAGAGAAGGGAGGAAAACGGGCAAGGAGCCTGGCAGCCGCATTCAGAACAGACTGCAGAGATGAAAGGCGCGCTTTAGGGAGCCCAGCAAACAATGAATTGCAATAGTCAATGCGGCAGCAAATGAAGGCATGGACCATAGTAGTGAACACTGAAGGAGAAACTGATCTTCTTACAGCCCTCAAACGCCTCAGATGATAGAAACAGGAACGTGTCATTATGTCGTTTAATGATCGTGTTTGCTTCAAAATTCTCGAGAAATAAAAGGACGTTTAAACTTTGCCTTTCGTGTACAAAATGTCTTAACAAATGCGCATAACATAAACTCGCGGACAGCAGTAGGACGCTAAAAAGGTTGCCCCTGGGATCATCAAAGTCCGCCGTAGGATTAGTGCCACGAAATGAAACTAAAATGGGCGATCAGGCCTGTTAAGATGCACCTAGCCTCTTACACCTTGCTTTAGAATGTAAAGCATCCTAGACGTTGCCTGCTACTGAAGATGCTGTATAATTTTCGTAATTACAATTACAACGGTAAATGGCATATGTTCATGTTTCAACGAGTTCCATTAACAACTGCATTGTTTTAACTACTAATCTCGGCTATAATATTTCATTACTTTCCAATGGGTACGCTTTCGTAAGCTATGCTTCTTAAATAAATTTCCATAGGCAAATTTCAAGACGTAATGTATTTCATAAAGAGAGCCCAGTAAAGTTAGAAAAAGTAAGGAAATAGTTCATGTACAACTCGCCTACATCTACATTAATCCCAGGAGGCGTGTTCCTTGGAATTTCAGCCGAAGCTCAAACACGAGTAGTATACCACACATTTGTAAAGCGCCATTCAAAAGCTAAGCACAGGGCACGAGCTCATTCAATATCAAT
>OY744611.1:10781919-10876181 GCA_963556255.1 Allolobophora icterica | reverse complement strand
GCAGGAATTCGAACCAACAAAACAGAGGTAAAATGCACAAAGTGTAACAAATTGCCACTAACTGAACCCTGATGCAGCTGACGATATCTTCGTGCAACCAATTAAGACGGGATTATCGGGATTTTGGCATAGTTTTAGGTGTGCACGGTAACTGAATGTATAGAGAACTCGACTTGTACTTCAGAGAGTATGGATTCAAACAACCAACTGGTAGCTATTCAAGAGACCCACAGTGTTCACGTGTTCCAAAAATATTGAACTTTATTCAGTACTAGGTGACTTTTAACACTTTCGCCGACAATTGACTTCATGGGCGGCGATTTAGGGGGACGGGGGGACATGTCCCCCCACCTTTAAGACTAGGGGGACACTCCATACATTTGTCCCCCCCCACATTTTGAAGAAACCCCAAAAAAGGCGGAGAAATGTAATTGCGCGTGAGGGTTTTCGCAGCGTTTCTGACCTGACGAGGTAAAAATAAAATTTTTGAGCAGAAGTGTCCCCCCAAAATTATGAGAAAGAAGAAGGAATTCGTAAAAAAGTCTAAAGAATTAAAAGCTTTTATACGAAATCATAAATAGAAAAGGGTGATGAGGTTATTGTTGGGAGACGGGAAAAAAGTTGTAAAACGTGGCGAATGACTAAAAAAAGGTCATGACCTTTTTTCGAGATGAAATCGATATTTTGCGGAGATGAATTGGTGAAAATGAAAGTGGGGAAAAAGTGAAGAAGGGGGAAAAAGTGAAGGAGAGTAGAAGAAAAAGTCGTAAAAGAGGTGAAGGACTAAAAAAGGTCATCAACTTTTTTCGGAGATGAAAGCGAAATTTTTCGGAGATGAAGTGGCAGAAAAAATTTGTTGGGGACGAGATCGTGGCCGACTTTGTCCCCCCACCTCTCAGACAAGATCGCCGCCACTGATTGACTTTGTAAATCATCCTAGTAGTAGACCTCTACAAAATGTCGTCACTATAGTTACGGTTACATCATTGTACTTACTACTTCGCAGAAAACAGGCTACATTGCTTTCAAGGGCAAACCTTTCACAACAATAGTATTGCCTTTCTGCTGCTATTGCCACTGCTACTTCTACTACTACAACTACCACCACCACCCCCACCACCACCAACACCACCAATACTATTACTATTATTATTAATATTGTTACTAACATTATTATTACTACTATTAGTAATATTTTATTATTATTATTATTATTATTATTATTATCATCATTATTATTATTATTATTATTATTATTATTATTATTATTATTATTATTATTATTATTATTATTATTATTATTATTTATTTATTTTTTTTTATCGCCCGAGGTAGCAAGGATCCCTCAGGCTCTAAGAAACTATATCAAGTTAGAGGTTCTCGTCCCCCATGTGCTGATCAAAAGAGCCTCTAAATGCAACGGCGTTGAACCGTTGAGTGCAAACAGACAGGCGCTGAAAAAGATGAGTCGTCTCGCGGGGGTCACCCGTGGCCTGAGTGATGCGGCGGCCCACCTCCTGTAAAAACTCTAATCCTGTGCGGTTTATGGGGCCTAGTGATTCCATGGATTATTATTATTATTATTATTATTATTATTATTATTATTATTATTATTATTATTATTATTATTATTATTATTATTATTATTATTATTATTATTATTATTATTATTATTATTACATTGTATTTATTATGCGCGTATGGTCAGTAAATCTAAATCTGAGGTGCAGAGCAATTATGAGTGAAAAAATTGCTCGAGGCCCCTACACAGTAAACGGTGAGGTTTGAATCCGTAGGCCTACTCTCTGAGGTACAAGCCGAGTTCTTCATCCAATCAGCTACCATGGACACCGAAAACTACGTCAACAGGCTGACAGAAAGAATCTGCTATCAAAGTCTCCATAGTAAAATAATGACTAAATTTTGTTCTCGGTTTAAAACCCTTTTCAAATTGCTTATTCACCACACGCTGACTTTAACGAACTAATCTTTTGGCTGGTGACCTGATTACGGTTTGGTTTTGGTGCGCCATTGGAAAATGCCTTGTGCATTGGACACCGGTACGACTGACGTAACTAATTATAATTGCAATAACTTTAAGTCTAATTCGGTATTAGACCTACCTGAATAGATGGCGTTGTCTTGGATCACCGTTGGTACTTATGTAGTACCTACAAGTACAATTAATTAGCATTTGTTAAAATTATAACTTTAATTTGCCAATATAAACTACGAAGAGACCGCGTAAGAATAAATAGGATAAGGCAAAGCAAAAAAAGGCAGGATATGGTAGGTAGGGTACAGAAAGAAAGAGAAAACGAGTAAGGTATGATCAGAGAGGGTAGAATAGAATTGACTGTGAGGCATAGAATATAAAGGTGAATTAGGGGATGAGGATAAATATGGTAAAGAAGAATAGGGTAGAAAGAGTTGGATAGAGTATAGGAGAATAAATTGGGGTGGTGGATTACTGGTATAGTAGATTAAGGTATGGAAGAATAAATTAGGGTGCAGTCGAGTAAGGTAGATAAAGGTTTGGTAGAATTAGGGTGAAGTAGAATAGGGCTGATTAGAGTATTGTAGAATAAATTGGGATACAATCGAGTAAGCTAGGTTATAGTATGATATAATAAATTAGGGTAAAGTAAATAGGGCGGATTAGAATATAGTAGAATAAAGTAAGTTGGACTGGAGTAGTATCGATTAGAGTCTAGAAGAGTACAGTATAATACCGTTGGATAATGTAGGGTATTGGAAGGAGGGTATGGTAAGGTAAGGTTCGGGCCAATAGGGAAGGTACTTACACAAGAGATCTTTCCTGATCATAAGCTAGAATCTCTGTCACATCCTGAAGCCCACTCGTCAAGTAAGTCCGAACACTTTCGGAATCCATCTGCAAAACAGGTCAGCAGGCACTTACAGGTACATATCTCTTGTGTCTAGTTAGATTAAAACCTGTACTGTTTAATGTATTTTACAGTTCTATAATCAATGTTTCATTTACCAAGAATTTATTGATATATTTATTTAATCAATCATTGATATCGCAACAATCAATCAATCAGTTATTCTGAATGACTCAGTTTTAGGTAATCTGCAGTTGCTAGGGACGACGGCACTTACACTGGCAGTAACCATAGCAACGTGTTTCCAATATCCACTCTCCCCTTCATTGCGTGACAGTACCGTTAGAAAGTGTCGCCCACCGTCAATAAACCGCACATCTTCCTGTAACAAAGGAATAAATTAACCGCACGTCTTCCTGCATGAAAGAAATTAATTACCCGCACGTCACTTTGTAATGAACAACTTTTCAACAAGACTAGCAGACTGACACTGGTGTAATCAAGATTGGACTGGACTGAACTGTATTGGAATTCAGAGCAATGAAATGGAAACGAATAGAATAGAAAGTATATAGTAGAGTGATGCAATTATATAGGCGTACAGCAGAATATAATCAAATGGGCTAGAATAGAACACTGTCTATTTTCTGCGTTTTGCGTTCAATTAAAAAAAATAGAATTAAATTATATTAAATCGGATTAGAAGCAATGAACTTACCAGCAGCACCCATCCTCGGCTACCGTGATTTTCTTCAACAAATACCTAAAGCAAAATAAGACTATGGGAACAAGACATAAGAGTTCAGTCAGTTGATAGTGAAGTCACCTGCGAATAAATTCTCCCTATATGCAAGACCTTTTAAAGAAGAGCAGTCGTCGACGGCATGGACCTTGCCTCTGAGACAGATTACTCACGCAATCAAGGCTATGCAAAGAGGGTGGGCCAGAAGGACCTCAAATAGCCTACTGTCTATTTTCTGGGACTCAAAGGTATACCTGTTTGTAGGTTTTCCAAATTTTCAGTATCATACAAATATGATGCAGAGACCTAATCTGGATACGGTAAAGTCTTCTCAAATCTCTGCAAGGTTCAGATGAAGGTATATAATAAAATGAGTAATTTCCTTACCTTATCTTACCTTACCTTAAGTTACCTAATGGAACAATTATCGAAGAACTATTGTACTGTAAAGAGACAAAGGGGATATTGTGGATATTGTGAGAGTTGCAACTGTGAGAACGATACCCAGTAACAGACTTCACAGTGGCGGCGCGTGGGGGGTGCAAGGAGGTGCGGTCGCACCAGGCGGCCACTCGAGGGGGGCGGCACTTTGACTACCTGGAATATTTTGTTGGTTGCTTCCTGTGGTCAACGTTTCATTTGTAGTTATTACGTAATTCGTTGCTATAAATTTCACAGAAACCCTAATATCATAATTCAGTGAACTGTAAATCTTCACTGTTCATGTGAGCTTCAATGTATTTCTTAGTTTTAAATTGACTTAGATCATTTTAGGCCTAGTCTCTAGCAGCGGCGTAGCCAGGATGTTTAAACCCCGGGGACGAACTATGAATTTCCAAATAATCTAATGGAAATTTTAATTTTAATTAAATAAAATATGAAAAAAACAGATAGTATATGCATGCTGCCCCTTAGTGCTCAATAGGGCGCCAAAATCATACCTGAGAACTGGTTTGTAAGTAATGATCGAGGATATAACTGGAGGTATGTGGGGTGCCAAATTTCCAGAAATAATGATTGCGCTTATTGATATTGTGGTATTACTTTTGATACACACCTCTCCTTTTCTAACCTCTCGCGCTCCTGCTTCATGCACATTCGTGATCTCCGCCGCATCCGACCCATGCTCGACCCTAAAACTGCCTCCACCATTTCTACCTCCATTGTTCATTCCAAGCTTGATTATTGCAATTCACTCTTCTTCGACCTTGAAACCACATAAATCAAGCGTCTCCAACTTATCCAAAACTCACTAGCCAGGAGGGCTGTCACTAGAACGCCCAAACATCGTCAAATCACTCCTATCCTTAAATCACTCCAATTGGTTAAAGATCCCAGAGCGAATCCACCTCAATCCTATCACCAGCCTACAACTCCCTACATTTTCCCCAGCCCAAGTATCTCCATGATCTCTTCACCATCCTGGCAACTCGCTTCACCCGATCACCGATCCTCAGTCTTTCTCGACCGACAGTCACTACTCATCTCAAGTTCTCCAACCGAGTCATAATCAACACAGCACCACACCTATGGAATGATCCCCCGAGTTTCGCAGCTTCTCAGTTCCTACATCATCATTACAACCCGTTCTTCACTTGAAAAGGTGAGACTTCAGTTTTGAGTGGAAAGCCTGCTGGTGATAGAGCAACATGGAGGAGGCTCCATGTTGCTCTATCACCAGCAGGCTTTCCACTCAAAACTGAAGTCTCACCTTTTCAAGTACACTTACCCTGACTCATCTTTTCCGCATTCCAATTATTCTCGCCCTAAGTGACACCCGCCTTGACTGCTGCTCTGCCTCTTCTGTTGGGCCCTGGAACTGGATTCGGACCTACTTTGAACTACTTTCTGGAGACCAACTCTATGGGGCGTGGTGGCTCAGTCGTAAGTTCGGCGCCTTGTGACCGGAGGGTTGCAGGTTCGAATCCCACTCTAGCCGCTGCGTACGGACCTTGGGCAAGTCCTTCACTCGCAATTGCTCGTGGCGCTTCGGCGTGAAAGTTCCGGCACAGTATCAAATGCTGTAGTCGGGAGCGCCTCTGAGTAGTAGTTGATATCGAGAGGCGCTATAGAAATATCCGGAATAAATAAATAAATAAATAAACTCTGATTTGATTTGGCCTTCTGGAAACCGGACTCGGAGTACTAGTAGCGGATCCGCATCATCTGCTACTGTGCTCTATACTACAGTAGGCTACTAACGGCTAAGGCTACTATACTAACTACTATCATACACAACACAGACAAAATTTCACTAGACAGGCCTGCCGCCTTACGGGGGAGGGGGCGGCACACTGTTGCTTCGCACCACCTTTGAAAAATCCACGCGCCGCCACTGAGACTTCAGACATTAACTTTAATAGCAATCGCATTATTCGATTTTGATCTGGTGCACCATCGCTTGAAGCCGTTTGCATTAAACCAGCGCGATAGAAGTTTCTAATTATAAAATCGCAAAAAAACGATCTCAGGCACACTCAACGATGCATGTATGACATTGTATGTATGTGACATGCATGTATCCAAGCACTTATATAGCGCAATTTCTGAATCTGACAAAACCCTGGAATGTGACCATCTCACAGACCTGATTTTTTCAACAGCATCCCTCATCTCCATGTTCTGTGATTATGATAAATCAAGAATGTTTCTGGAGTTGTTTGAGGAGGATGAGTCAGAATTTTAAGAGAAAGATTTACAAGAAGGTCGCTAATACAGAAAAAGCACGGTGTCAGAGCTGTGGTACGGTAACGCGGGACTATCAGATCTCCAGTAACCGCAGAACGCAGTGTTTGTCGACTCCACTCTCTCAAGATCTAAAAAAGAAGCTCTATGATGTCTCTTCTCTTCTCTCTCTTCCGTCAGGCGTGCGCCGACGATGAAGCCTCAACGTGACGTCTCCAAACAGCTCCGTCCCTGATTTTTTCAACAGCGTCCCTCATCTCCATGTTCTGTGCTTTCAGGTCTTCTTTTATATTGTCCATCCATGTCTTTGTTTGCCTCCCTCTGCTTCGTTTTCCCTCTACATGACCGTACATAGCTGCGGCCGGAAGCCTCCTGTCATCCATTCGTGTCACAAATGATGTACTCTATGATGTACTCACAGCCAATTTTCGATCCTGCCCTACGAGGAAACACAGGATTCGATGCTCTCTCCAACCGGGTTCAATGCAGTGGCTCTCGCATATAAGTTATACATATGCGGAAACCTTTGGCAAATTGGCCAGTTCCCTGGATTTGTATTGATGATAATCGCTTCCATTTGTGTTCTAAGTTGCTGCGATACTTTGTGTTTCGATTATTTCTTATATATAGAGGCGTGTAAGTGAATGTGCTACCTTTTCTTTTTATTAGTTGTCTAATAATTAAGCGGCGTAAGTTACCTCTTTGCATCTGACATCCAAGACGTGACATAGAGTAACGATGGTTTTGTTCTGAGCGCGGTTCGACCACGCGATGAGAAGATGGCTATCATCTTGCCAGCGGACAAGAGTCACGTAGTGGTCTCTGGGAAAGAGAAAATCATGAATTTATTAAGTCAATCTTGTGTAATTTAGATGTAGTCGAGAATGATTTAAGGTTGTTGAGAATTACTGTTAATAAATTACAATAAGTTCAACGTTATTGTTTATGAATGAGTCGTAAATGCCTCTGAAACCAGTGATATTTCAGTTTTGAAAATAATTACAGTTTCAGTTTTGATTCAGTTTTGGGTTCGTAATTTCTATTTCAGTTCAAGTTTCAGTTTTGAAATAATTTCAGTTTCTATTACAGTTTCAGTTTTAAAAATAATTTCCGTTTTCGTTTCAGTTTCTGGAAAATTTCAGTTGCAGTTTCTACATACATGTAGCTATATTTGCGTTGACAGACAACAGCGGTCCTCAAACTGTATTTTTATTGTACCACCAGGTTAAAAAAAATCGAATATTGGCATACCACCAGCAAAGGTCAGATCAAAAACAACAGACGAGCGCGAAGTACCCTTCCAATTAGCGTAAAATTTTTTAAACTTTTAAGAAACGCATGGTGGACGCTGAAAGAAGATGGGCAATACTCATAGAAAATTTAAAGAAAAAGAAGCGCATGGTGGACGTGAATAGGTTGGTTCCCTGCACTTGGCCTTCGAGTGGCACTGTAGAAGTTTGGAGATTACAATTAGGCCTACGGTTACGTAGAATAGTGGCTTCAATAGTTAATTGCTAATCAAAGAAAGATGGGAAAAATTGATATAGGCATAAACTCATAGAATTTTTTGTTTCGCTTACCACTTATAGCGACCTGGTGGTACACTATTGGTACGCGTACCACCGTTTGAGAACCTCTGACCTAGAGAACGCTTGGAAGACGGAGGATTGGATGAATTAGGGAATGTGAAGAGGTGTCTGTCTGGCTGTGCGTCTGTACGTCTATTGTTTGTGGGCCTGTCTAATTTGCGGCCCAGGCCCCTGTCTAATTTGCGGCCCAGGCCCAGTAACACTCCCGCCTAAGGCGTGACACACGCAAGTTTCGAACTATTATGATAGATATTTTACCTTCAGATTAGTCAAATTCTTGCCAACAAGCTGCAGTCCACATGGTTTATTGTTAACGTGTGATCCAACTTTCACTAAATAAGAACTCTTTCGTTTTCTCATCATCAACCAAATGCTGCCAAACCGCTTTCGCGCTTGCGTCCAGCCAATAGTCGCGATAAACTCATTCTCAATGGAAAACTTAGCAACCTAACTCTAACAGACAACATAGATTTCGATGTATGGATATCGAATAATGACGAGAATAAATGGTCCGCCCAAACCCCTAGAGTAACGTAGGCCCTAGTCAGCGATTTAGCCCAACTAAAACCCAATACAAACGCAGAAAATGTTTACTTATTTTCAACAATTTCCGTTCGGAATTAATTATCGTTTCTATTTCTATTTCGTTTTGACATTTTCATTTCCGTTTCTATTCAGTTTCCGTTTTGCAAATAATTTTCGTTTCAGTTTCAGTTTTCGTTAAACGTAAATTCATAATTTTCGTTTCAGTTTCTATTTCAGTTAACTGAAATATCACTGTCTGAAACAATACATTTCCTGTTGTTGAATAACAAATTAAGAATCACTGTCCACGAGTAATAAATTATTGAATGTTTTTATTCGTGGATAACAAATGTAATCAGTATTTTGTCTGAAAGTAACAAATTAGTTTTACACCTTAATTAAGTATCGTTCTGACTGCGAAATCAATAATTACAATTATTGTTCACAGAGTGAAAATCAATTGAGCCTCTAGTCTTGCGAGTAAGAAATTAATTGTAGGCCTATATTATTGTCTACAATGAAAACATATTAAAATCGTCACTGGTCGTTAAATACAAATTAATTAAACGACATTTTTTATATTGTTTATAAATAACAAATTACCGTTCATTCCTTGTTTAACGTTAATGGTTTGCTACCATTTGTATTTACGAATATATGTAAGCATTATTATCTATAAATAATTGTTTAGCCTAACTTTAAGATCAATAAGATGCGGAGAATTTTTACTTATTGGCAAACTGTTGTGGCGGCAAGACCTGGCGATGAAAAGTTTTCGATTTTCCTGTTTCAACGACAAATATCTTTACCGTTGGGTTTATATCCTTTCTTGTGTCACCCGCCTAAAGAGTAACAAATGCGGATGCATTCAGACACATAAGTGCAAATATTCAACAGTGTTAACGTGCAAAAATACTTTAGGCCTACATGATGTGCAAAAGCACAAATGTTTTGTACGGTTGCACATGTACACATTTTTTCATTTATAGTCAATGTGCAAAAGCGCACAAACTACAATTGTAAAAAGCTACACACATAAGCTGCACCTTAAGCAAATACTACAATATTTCAAACACAAAAAGGACATAAAAGCATTGATTTACGAAAAATGCAAAAGTAAAAGAGTGACAAGGTACAAAAATACAGAGACACTAAATTACAAAACTGCCCATGTACGAAAGTTCAGAAGGGCTAAAGTACCAACAGGTAAACTTAAGTATCAAAGTGCAAAAGTGCGCAAAAGTACGTAAGCGAGCCGCTTCTTTAACTTACCTATCTACCTACCTTAGGGTATGCCAGTTCGTTGATCGTCCCATAGAGATTGTCAGCCTCTCCGTAGAAGGGGAACTTGAAGAGAGGAACGAGGCTGTCGTTAAACTGGGCGTAGGCTATGTATCTACCTTCTGGGGACCACCAGTGCGCCACGTTAGTGTGTAGAATCTCCTCTGCAAGCGAACGAGATTTGTAGATGTCTTACTCCACTTTTTAAATTTCTATTCTGGTGCACTTTAGTATATTGTAGTTTAATCTACTGTACTCTATTAAATTCTCGTGACTCTAGTCTAGAAAAGTATTAACTAGTTTAGTCTAGTATTATCTAGGTTAGTTTAGTCTAGTCTATTCCATTCGAGTCTAGCATAGCCTAGTCTAGTCTTGGACGGTATGGTCTGTTAAACCACCCAGAACATTTTAAAATAGTCCAATCCAATCCCGTTGAATCTTACTATATCCAACCTAAATCAATCTAATTCAATCTAAAATCTTATCCAATCTAAGTTAACCTTCAACAAGCAAAACCAAGCCAATCTAATCTATTAACTAATCCAATAAAATCCAATCCAATCGAAGCTAGCATTCGTAGCCCCACTGTATATCCAAGCACGGTTGCTATTGAAACAAAGGAGCCAAACATAGAATCTGGCTATGGACATAGCTGCTCACAGGAGTCTACAAGTTGTAACTCTCCATCGCCTTTACCTTCGTACAGCCAGTCCGGGATTCCGTTGAAGACCTTATTGATCACTCCTGTACTGGTAATCTGTGTTGGAGTTGTGTCGAGATCTGGTTGATAATAGAGATTGTTGTCGTAAACAAACGTCTACGGCAAATCAACGACAACAGCGTTGCAAGAAATCAGAGAAACATTAGAAAATGCAGTTTAGATATTTCTACGAATGCTAACTTTCCAGTTTGTAATTGCATTCTGAGAATGAAAGCGTTATACTAAATTGATTATAATTATCACTACAAAATCTTTAACTCGCGCAAAGTGACACAGAAAGGCGAAGCTGTGGCATAGTTGTCAGTCGCCAGTTGAAGAGCAGTTAGATGTCCCGATGTTTAAAAGGAAACAAGAAATAGCGAGTTTTGAGACGTTTCTTGAAGAACAAAATAACAGTTCAAGAATCGAAAAAACATTGATAAATAATTATTGTTTAGATATAAAGCATTATTGCCGAAAATATATTTTAAATTCAACAAATTAATCAGAAATCACTATCTGTATAAAGCTATTCATGAAAACATTATTGCCAAAAGGCATAAAGAATATAGTGGCAATGAAAATGATAGTACGTATGCGCGCATATTTTCATATCGCATCTCAGTAGGCGCTAAATAGAGGTATGATATCTATACAGGTTGGATTGATATTACAGTACAACAATACACTTCACTGTAAAAGATGGAGAAGCTTTATATAAATGTTGTATCAACACAATATAGGAAAGCAGATATTATTATCATTTTATTTGTCTTACATATTTTTCTCAAATGCATCACCAAAAGATGATGCACTATTTGAAATTGCTTCTTGGATGCAAAAAGCAAACCCAGAAGAACCGAGCTCCAGTTTATTAAGGTCACATCGGTTTAAAAGGTAAAATAAATTGTTGTGGCAAGATACCAGATAGTAATTTGAAGGAGATATTATGTTGGCAATAAGTAGGTGATAAGCAATTGGCAGTAGTAATGTGGAAGTAGGTAGTATTAGGGAGTAAGTATATTTTGAGTAGCAGTAGGTCCTACATATTAGTAGTGCTTAAGAAGTAGTAGTAGATGGTAGTAGCAGTAGGCAAGTACAGTATAGTTAGTAGTAAATATTAGTAGTAGGCAGTAAGTAATTAATGGTAATAATGGTAGTAAAATAGCAAATACATTGTACTAAGTTGGTAGTGCATGGTAATTACAGTAGTGATTTAAGATAGTAGCAGTCTTGTCCTCGAGACCAAGGTCTTGGTCTCGAGTGCACTCGAGTTTGTTTTTAAAAGTCTTGGTCTTGGTCTTGGTCTTGAGACCAAAAGTCTTGGTCTTGGTCTTGAGGTTCAAGGTCTTGGTCTTGGTCTTGGTCTTGAGGCTCAAGGTCTTGGTCTTGGTTTTGCAAGACCAAGACCAAGACTTTTAACAATATGAACAGTCATTTAACAAAACGCAAGGATTTAACAAATTTATCCAATAATTACTAATACGATTGCTTTAGTATTTACACGGTGTGAGTGAGGCTTTACTGTTGTTTTGGACATTTATTTTGACTTCCGGTTATTAACCATGGAATGATTTCAAAACAGACTCACAATTTGTACATTTACATCCGGTACTTGAAAAGCTGCTCTGTGTGCCAGTGAATTCAGCACTGTAGAACGTATTTTTCACATGGCATAATTTTTATGAGGCCCCACAGTCTTGGTCAGAAAATTCTGAGCGAATTGGTTTTTATAAAATGCAACAGGCATTTGGAATAACATTTCGCATGATGGACTTTTGTAAATACGAATTCGGAAATCTCTGCAGTTTGCATTTGGAGTTGTTTTGTTTGATTAAAATAAGAGATTCATTTTTAATTAAAATAGCGAGTAGTCCGACTTTACTTTTTTTAGTATGGAATAGTATGATTTTGTGATTTTTGGGTATTTTTCTCGGTTTTGGTCTTGAGTTTCAAAGTCTTGGTCTTGGTCTTGGTCTTGAGGTTCAAGGTCTTGGTCTTGGTCTTGAGGTTCAAGGTATTGGTCATGGTCTTGGTCTTGAGGTTTAAGGTCTTGACAACAAGACTGGATAGTAGAGTTTACAGCCGCTACTACATTACATCTTCCAAGAAGTTTAGTTTCTTAAAAACGGTGTCGTCTTAACCTCAGCGAATGACACGTTGTTAGCATTAGAATCCGATAATATGATTGACCATACGAACAAGACTCAATTATGCCACCGTTGCGTTATATATATCCACAATAAATCAAATGTTCGTCTACAAGAGACTGCGTTTGATGCTATATGAGGCTTCGCATCTATCAAATGTCTTCTCTAAGAATATGTCGTCTTGCAAGCGGAACAACATCAGTCAGACTCTCGGCATAAAATATTAACATCGTCCCGAGTCTCCGGGTCTGAAGTTGCGTCAGTTTTTAATGCGCACTGTCAATATGTCAAGCAGATCAGATCGTGGGATATTGCTCTGGATCGACTGCGTGATTTGACATATTCAAAATCAATATGGAATTATTAAGATAACTGTGCAATATGCTCAGGCGATTTCTTACACAACTACACACGCAGCCTAGATGCATCAATTCAATCGATCAATGGATCAATAAATAACCAGAGAATAAATTGGTCGATCAATTTATAAGTCAATCGTACGACCAATCAATCAAGTTCGGTCAGTATGGTAAATAAATAATAAAGAAATAAAGAAAAACCAATCAATTAGTAAATAAATACGTATATTATAGTATACATATATACAACCCTTTTACACACTCGCATATGCTAATACATACAGATGCACACTACACAGATATATAACAAGGTGCAGCAATATATAACAATGCAGTTAGAGAAACTATGATGCAAGTATCATGCAGTCCTGTCTATTGTGCGCTTTCCTATCTCTGTGGCTAAGTGTTTGCATATGTAATAGTGTTCATATCTCTCTGTCTGTCTGTCTCTTTCTGTCTCTCTCTGTCTCGTTCTCTACGTGTACGTGTGTAAATAATATTTAATCTCTTTTTACATCTGTCTCCCATTACGCTCAAGTACATGTGAGTACTCGTATTCATATCTTTCTCCGTATCCCTATCTCTACGAGCAATTGTCTTTGTATGTACGCTTGCACTCATATAGATCTCTCTCTGTCTTTCTACATCAACCTGCGTATACGTGTAAATATCCACACGTGTTTGTCTACTCGTATTTCTGCGTGTCTTTCTGCGTCTCCTTTTCTGATACATGATGGATTGGCCAAAGCTACCGACTTCCAATTACTTTCGGCTCAACCCGTCGCCCCATCTGTCGTCCGTCGGTCGCCGTTGGCACCAACGCCACATCGCTTAGCCCGACGCCGAAATGAAAATGCGCTACAAAAGCCTGGTTTCGACGAGTGAACACAATTACCGAGCGACTACCACCCCTCCCTTCCCCCTACTACACCCGTCCCCCGTCTAGGGCAAGCACGCTGATAAGACTTGGTCGCCATGGTAATCGGAGACTGCTGAGCACGCAAAAAATCCATCTAATATTTTATACATCAGATTTTGCTATGGCAACGCGTCATTGCGTGTGCTATATATAGTAGGCTATATTTCACCTTTAATGTAAAGACTTTCCCCTATGTGTTATATAGTATTGTTTTCGATATTAAATAGTAGCAGTAGCAATAATGAATGAATGAATGAATGAATGAATGAATGAATGAATGAATGCATGAATGAATGAATGAATGAATGAATGAATGAATGAATGAATGAATAAGAGATTTACGTGCCAGACATCAATACTTGAATCAAAGGCACGCTAAGTGAAGTGGAGATGGACAGACGAGGGAAGAAGTTAAGTGACCGATGGCTGCTAGGTTTTAATTTGCTGCTAGAAGAATGAGTTTGTTGGGGCTGACCTTATAAGTAAAGGTGTTTTATTCCAGCCTCGCGTCATTATTGTAGTCTTCCTCAACAGCCTAGCACTTTACTGGTTCTAGGACTTTTCGCCCCCGGAAGATTCGCCCCCGGAAGATTCGCCCCCGACATTTCGCCCCCGGAAGATTCGCCCCCGACATTTCGCCCCCGGAAGATTTTCAGCGCTAATCCAGCTTCTAGCCTTAGTTACATTTTCATCGCTAATCCAGCTTCTAGTCTTAGTTATATTTTCATCATAGATCCCGCTTCTAGTCTTAGTCACATTTTCATCGCTAATCCAGCTTCCGGGGGCGAATGTTCCGGGGGCGAAATGTCGGGGGCGAATCTTCCGGGGCCGAAATTTCCGTATCCCCACTTTACTAACCGTGCTTCTGGGTATAAGTTCTGCTTGGTTTCCTATAATGCTTACCAATCCGTGACCCTTTGTAGACCACTGCGCATGCTGCAGCTTCCTTTCCGACCATTCTTCACCACCACTTTGCGGAAATGGAATGATACGCCTGAAAGAGTGACAGAACTGCTCTGTACTTGTTACGATGGATGAAACGGCATAAGATACTCATCAATATTATCACTGTAATCTGGTGATATTTAGTATTTTGCGCCGTAATGCATTGTTTTATTAGACGGCGTTTTTGGGGTTCAACCCATAACCTTTCTTCTAAGTAACTGAAAAAATGTTGAGGAGAGTAAAGTCTTGACGAAGATTGAGATCTGTAAATCATGGTCTATGTTATGTTTAAATTCACCTATTTAGATGTATAATCATTTCAATTCATGAGTCATCCGTTGTTTCCTGTGAAGCGTATTAACAACATAAGATTTTGATCTGCGTTCTTGTGCTTTGGTGGTGCGTAAAATTTTCAGTCCACAGCTCTGTAATTGTAACTCCTTCCTCTCCTTTCTATGATATCACTTCTTCTTATAATTATTTTCTTGACGTTACCAGCAAAATGAAATTTACAAGAAAAGTGAAGGGTGAAATTAAAAGTTACAAGTAAGGTTTGACTGAAGTTACCAAGAAAGCGAAAGTAAAAGTAAAAGCGAAATAGAAAGTTGTAAGGATAGTGAGAGTGAAACTGAGTTATTGGATGAGTTAAAACAAAATCTTACTTGGAATGATCTGCAGTCTGTCGGCTGTAGATAAAATATTTGGCTTTGAACGTATGACGGTAAATCTAGGCATAACAATATTTATATTTATGTTTGCACTTTCCAAATTTCTTAACCAAATACTTAAAGGCATACTACTGGAAAAATTAAAAATTCAGATCCCTATCAAACTGACAGTGGAGAACGTGCCAATTTGCGCTTTTGTCTGTGCCACATCTGTATCTGCATATCACCGTTGCGCCTAGAACTCAAATTCCGGTAGGCCATGGAAAATTTCAAACTGGTTTCGAGTCGTGTGGTCTGTTAGGAAAGGTTGCCTGTTTGTTTTTGTTGGATTGCTGATGTTGTCTTTGCGCTTCAGCCGAAAATCTTTACCTCTGGACCATGCCTATAAGCACTGGTGTTGACGTAAATAACATAACCTTACCTACCTGTACCTTTCCCTGCTTCTTGATATCTTACTTCATCTTTGTTTACTCTGCTTTAGATCTCGGCACCCTTGTTTACCTATCAGCATAGGCGTAGACTCTGGGGGAGCCGGGGCACCCCCCAATAATTGAGATGGACTGTACATTTAATGCTACAAGTGTAGAATGAACAACCAAATCCCCCCAATATTTTGGACAAGTTTACGCCAGTGCCTATCCGTGCCTTAAATTATCTTACGGTAGCTTCCTTTGCCTTTCCATATATTTCTTTACCTTTCGATATCATACCTAACCTTTCGATACATTCCTTTACCGCTTGCTATCTTTCTTTGCTTTTCGGAATTTCATTCTATATCTCGGTATGCTATCTTTTTTGGTATCTCACTTTACCTTTTCATACCCTCTTTACCGCTCTCTAGTTTCCGGTGCTTACTTTACCTTTCAGTACCTTACTTTGCCATTCATAGTGCATTTCATTACGTGTTGATACCTTTCTTTACCGCTTGCTACCTTTCTTTACTTTTTGGCATTTTAGTTTCCTTTTAAGTACCTTATTTTACCTTTTGGTATAGCTTTAGTAACGTGTCCATACCTGTTTTTACCTTTCGGTAAAGGTACTAAGGTCCTTTACCTCAGACTATCTTCATTTTACCTGTTGGCATCTTATTTTATCTTTCATTGCCTGTCTTTGCCTTTCGGCATCTAACTCTTCCTTTTGGTGCTTTAATTTATCTCTCAGTACCTTACATTATCTTGGATTCAAACTAGCGCAAACCCTGCCCCAGATTTGGCCTACAATTGACGTTCAGTAGAATTGTGTCTTGGAAATTAATATGTTTGTTATGTTGTCAACTCAGTTGCCAAATGCACTGATTATCAGTCAACTGCCCGCTGAGGATTTGCCGGTCGGCCTTTGGCCGCGGATACATGCAGCTTGCCAACGCATCTGTCTCTCTTGACGGACGCGAGCTAATTCGAGGCCATAAATAATAAAACGCAGCTGGACGAATTTATTACTAAGCGTTTATCTCCCTGTCGTAGAATCGATTTTTGCCGACGCTCGGTCGGTCTTTTCGACATGCTATGTACGTCTTCGGAGCATCAGCAGAGAAAAACACTTGGCAAGTATAGCAGATTTTGTGTGATTCTCGCGCGCTGACGGTAGACACGATAATGAAACATTCAATGACTAGAAGGAGAGTAGCTTTTAATGGGAAATGTGGGGAGAAATGAGACAGAGAATAAGCCATCTCTTTCAAGTAGACTATGTGCTATCTGACTGTCTAGTTTCTGGTTTTTCTGGGACTTTGTGGACTTGACTGGATCTTATTGTAATCTGGTAATGATTGCTTTTTGGACCTTGAAGAGTTCTGACAGCAGGGTTATAGTTGAGTACTATAGACGAAGAACAGTGATTAACAAAAATGGCGCTATAGAAAGCTCATGAATATGGATGAGATGGTAAAAATTGAAGAATAAAGATAAGAGATTAGATAGTAAATATTAAAATATAGATTGATTACTAGAATTGAGACTAAAGATTGGAGAATAGAAATTTGAGATTTGAGATTTGATAATAAAGATTATAGTAGATAGTAAGGATTCTAGAATATTAGAGATGATTGAATATTAATTAGATATGACAGATATTAGAGAAGAACAATACATGGAATCACAAAATGAATAATAAGTCAGAGGAATGGCGTCGTTTGATTCCTGTACCTGCTTAAGGGCTGAATACCGAAGAAGAAAAGCCAGAAGTAGGTCTAGTATCTGTAGAGTGGAAAAATAACAAGAAATATAAATAGAGCAAATGCTGGCACTTACTGGTTCAATATCGGTGGCTATGAGAACGTAGTCGAGATCGGAGGAGATAAAATGAAACAATTCGGCGTTCCAGCTTCTCTGAAAAGAGAAAAGACCTTATCAAAAGAATACTTCATCTATCAATCAAAAGAATACTTCATCTATCAGTCAAAAGAATACTTCATCTATCAATCAAAAGAATACTTCATCTATCAATCAAAAGAATACTTCATCTATCAATCAATGTCCAAGTATCTCAAAGGTCGTCTCCTGAAGTTGAAGAATTGCTCAGCTGAAGTGCTTCACGACGACAGCAATTGATCGGACCCTTAAGAGACGGGAACAAACAGATCTGTGGTCTGCTTTGTCAAACATTAAGCAGACCAAGCGGACCACAGATCAGTATCCACTTGCAGTAATGTAAATGTATATCTACAGACTTTCTCAGTGCCGCACAAATGTCGCGTCCGGACAACCAACCTACATCGTACAGCGCCCTTCTAGCGGCATGGTCGCGTTACGGCGCTATAGCAATTGTTCGTGTTATTATTATTATTATCACCGGCGCTGTACCAAATGAATTCCTCAAGAACCAGGTTGTTTTGTCAGTATCAGTGCCAGGTAAGAATCCGGGATGTTGGATTCGCCTCAAGGTCTACACTATCAAGAGGTACAAGTATATCCGAAGATTAGTCTTGTGAAAAGGTATAATTTAACTCTACGACTATAAAATCCATAATTTAAACATCTAATTAGAGTTCAACTCGAGGCCTGACACTGGTACCGTCACATTTAAAAGCAACTAGACTTACAATGTTTGTGGATTTGTCGATGATATAGGTTGTTGTGTTCGTTTCGACATCGTATTCGATAAGATCTCGCTCGACGTTCAGAAACACATACTTATCTGTACCTGAAATATATAGGTCAGGTCATCACTATTAGGTCAGGAAATGAGTGCGAATCAGATAGGATGGTTTATGACTAAATTGGCCATCTCTCGAAGTCAGATAATTGTAGTCTGTAACTTCTATCGCACTGGTGTCTAATATAATAGGGCATCAATCGATGACACCCCAAAACCAACGACAATGTTGAGAAGATCAGTCCGTTATGACTAAGATAGAGAAGTCCCTACCTGGTATCCACTTCGCTTCGAAAGATTGGACGTCAAAGTCGCCGCTAAAAATGTCTTCGAACGTAAATGGCTTCCCTGTGTTTCCTTCAAGTTTTCCTACACAGAACATAGTCAATATATAAGCTTAGTCAACAGTCAGAGCAAATTCTTTTATTTAGATAATAATAATATATAAATATATATATAAATAATAATATCCCTGAGCCCGAGGAGTTCTAGCCGTTCCAGACCCTTAACTAATATTGAAGTCCCTGAGGGATCATTTTTACCTTGGGGCATAAAAAAAATAATAATAATATGGCCAAGATAGTCTAAAGGTCAATAGAAGCTCTTCAGAGCGAACGTTTCCCGGAAAAGAGTTCAAGAGTCTGTGGCCAATAACGCTTATCACAAGAGCTGTCAGAGAGAGACAGTCACAGGACCTGGTCTGGTCCTGTGACTGTCTCACTCTGACAGTCACAGGCGTCAATTCACCAAGCGGTAGTAGCTTATATATCAAGCCGTAGAGTATCAAGTTTTAATTAGCAATGGTAGCAAATATAGCCGGAAATTATTGTGGCCTTTTCAAATAACCAGACAAAACCTCCTTGCCAAACACAACAACGAATGTGCATTAGAACCAGAAAGTGCTTTTAGTCAGCGATGATTCAAGCCGAACAAGTCTCTCATCGACAGGCATTCACGTCTGTATGCAACGTCTCTATACAATTCGTTTCGCTAGAATCGCAGATGCTGCTCGTAAATCGATTATATCGATGGGTGTGTGAAACTCATCGATCTGACTAGTATATAAAACAAGACTCGCCAAGCTGTCACTGAGCTGCTCAAGCAGTCTGCCTCTGTAATTGCCTTGTCGGGTTCTAAAGGCGCTTAATAAATGTAAGTGAACAACGCATATGCGTGCGAAAAGCGAGCGAATGGACAGATCCAAAGAGAAAATCGATTGTCCTGTCTTAGTGCGAACGATTCTATCCGTTTCCAGAATCACCGATGCAATGGTGGCTGTTATTAGTAACTGCTATTGCACCGCTGTATATTGCAAAGTAATCAATCTATGCGGCAGCAGCCCAAGCCATAATCAGGTCATTGTCCAGAGGGTCAGTGCGTAAGACAGAGAGACATGCAACGGTTGGTAAACAATTTGGAAAAGGCAGGTCTTAATCTGTGGAAGAAATGGCATATGCGACTGAGTGGGTACAGAAAGAGAGTTCCAGCTAACGAAAAGATGTTACCATAACCATTGAAATTACCTCTATGATTTAGTGCGGACTTCTGCGTTAATTAACACTTTGCCGACGAGCTGCATTGGTTTCCCACGCTCGTCGTTAAAGAGTTAAGTAATTCCTCTTGGAATGAATTGTTTAACAACTTTCGAAAAGAACTTCTCAGCCTCTCCTTGCCGTTGTCCGCAAATGCTTGAAGACCATTCTGTTCGATCGTGGTGTCATGTTAGGTCGGGAGCGCCTCTGACGAAGCTCTTTAATATAAATTTATATTTTATGGCGTATATAAATTTGTAATTACAATAAAATTTCCGTTTCGATTCCACTGCACTACAGTATCGCACATCACTTCTTCTCATGGTATTACATTACATTACAGAGATGGGAGCAAAGACTGCAAAATACTAGATCAAACTAGATTACAACCCATCATGTCCCATCCATCTTCCCGCAACCTTCCTCGCTCAATTCCCGCCTCTTTTTTTTACTTCTATAGCGCCATTTTTGATCGGTACTGACCAGGAGTGACGAGAAAAACGGCAATGACGATCAGTCCGCAGACAATTGCAATTACGACAATGGCGATAAGGATTCCGCGCCAGTTCCTCCCAGATTCTGCCGAACCCACGAGTTCCTGTTATTACGAAAAATATGCAGAGATTATTATTATTATTATTATTATTATTATTATTATTATTATTATTATTATTATTATTATTATTATTATTATTATTATTATTATTATTATTATTAGTAATAGTAGTAGTAGTAGTAGTAGTAGTAGTAGTAGTAGTAGTAGTAGTAGTAGTAGTAGTAGTAGTTGTAGTAGTAGTAGTAGTTGTAGTAGTAGTAGTAGTAGTAGTAGTAGTTTTTTTATTTCTATTATTATTACAAGCATTTTTAACGAGCACAAAGTCACACAAAGTTTCGAATCTGAGGCGCGGTTAATCGGTCGCCAGGTGAAGAGTAATTAGATATTCAGGTGCTTGAAGGCCAATGAGAAATAATTAGTCTTAAGGCTTTTCCTTGTAAAGCAATACAAAGAATGGTGAAGTAGGTCTATTTAAATTAAGGTTAGATATGTATATGTAAGCCAGTGTTAAATATGTTTAAGTCAAGTAAGACGTCAGGTAGAGTGTTTCAGTAGGAAGAAAATGGCTTAAAAGAAAGTTGAAGCTGACTGACCCACCTATAAAACTGTAAAACAATAAGTTACACGTTTCAAAGTGGATTTTTCCTTACAGTATGCCAGTACAGTGATTGCAAGATGGAAGTGATGTGTTGGAATTTGGAGTTATGAAGCATTTGTAATTTTTGCATTTTGTAATTTGTGTAGGTCTTTCGGCTCATGTAAGTTAAGTTTATATTATGTTCAGGTAAGGTAAAAGATACGGCAGGATAAGCACTGGATTTCAGCAAAGGGAACGGTCTACGAGCTGTGCCGTTTTAAGGCCTAAGCACGCGAGGCACGTGCCTAGGGCCCCGCGCAACAGAGGGCCCCGTGGTGGCCCAGAAACAATACAACAATATTATAAGTTCTGTTTTAACGAGTAACAATTCTACAAAGCAAAATAAGAACAATAACACATTTTTAAACAAACATCTGCTGCGGTCTGCAGTTTATTTAAATATAATTATTGGTAATAGGCGCAGAGCGCTAGAAGGCAGACATTGATTTATCAGTCGCTGTCAATCTGATTCAGTCACCGAAGCCTTATGTTGATGCACTTAGAGACAATTATTTTGAAGAATATAAACACAGAGCCAAAATACAAACTCACAACGCAGAATACTACGACAACCAGAGACGAGTGACTAAAGGAAATATGCGAATTACATTTCTGGAAGGTCCTGCACAAAGATGCCAGCACAAAATTTTGAGTTCAGACCTAATTGCCAAGCATCGACTTATTGATCACTGAACTAAACAGACGTGGAGAAGCGTATGAAGAAATCAGCAGCAGATTTACATTCTTAATCAAACTGGTCATTTGAATACTGAACAACAAACTGTACGGGTGAACGTTCTTCCTCAAAACTTAGATTAATCAAGAACGAGCTACGCAGCCGTATGATGCAAGAACGATTGAACTGCCTGTCTGTCATGAGCATAGAATCAGATGTGTTGGAGTCTTTGAATTTCGATGATATTATAAGTGAATTTGCTCAGAGCAAAACACGAAAGCGATGTTTGTAAGAAAACGTCGTGACAAAGTCACAATCCTGTCTATCGATGTATAGCACACAGTAACTCATTTAACCTCATTTTCAATTTATATAACAAATTAACAATGGAAATTGTAACGTCTGTTAAACTAAACTTTTATTTTACACTTTTAATACAAAGATTGCTGTGTTAGCAGGGTGGGAATTGTAGGGTGTTGGGGGTTCAACCCCTAGTTTTTAGGCCTATTAGGACCCACACAGTTAAGTTTTCATTGCACACTCCCAGGGGGTCGTTTGCAACTCTCTCAATTGTGCTAGTGTGATTTAGCATTATTTGACTCTGAGTCTCTAACAAGGAGAAAACATTTCCATGGTGTATCATGTAGGCATATTTGAATTTTCTCAACAAAGGAATTGATTTTGATTCGAGTCTGACTTCCAAAACTGCTATCGTTGAAATCAGCTGCTTTCAAATTTCGTTGACATCGATTTGCAAAATACGGAGAAAGTGTTCAACCCCCTCCCCAGCCTTTTATCCACAATACCATACTGCGTGTTTGTTTGAGTTTAGTAATTGTACTATATTAATAAATTTAACAAAATGACACATATGCACATGCAATACTCTATATCTGAGACTGAGAGATTGAGGCAAAAACCGGGTTACGTTTAACGTTAGTTATAGGGTTTGTGGACTTTGTGCGGATCGTGCCTAAGGCCCCCAGATTCCTTAAAACGGCTCTGTCTATGAGGGAAAGGAAGGGAACAGGCTACCCTGCATAAACCTCGAAACGGAAAAATCTAAATTCTTTGCTGTCTACAATTGCAGACTCGTTCTGTTTTGTTTTACGAATCTGTGGCTATTTCAGCTCTCCTAGTCATTCTTGTCAGCTCCCCTTGATACTGTCGATCATGATAATACTTCTTCATCGTCTTGAACATTGACTTGGGCTCTTGTAGGCTGCTCTCAGTTGGTTTGCTTATTACTTCTTACCGTCAGCTTCACATTTAATCTGTCCACAAGTAATTTGCCTCAACACCTGTTGTCATGGGGTGTGGCGTAATGCAGGGCTTGGCAAATGGTCCTCTACTTTTCAATCTTCATACCACGCCGTTTTGGGCACTGTTCGCTGGCCGTTTACTGAACTGTAATTACATGATAACACTCGGCTTGTGATATCTTTTGCTATCTCTGGCTGGTTCTCTCTACAACTGTGTTCAGCTGTTTTTCTAGATACACAGTCTTGTATAAAACTCAACAAAGTCAGTTTTACATCGTGAAATCAAATTACTTCTTCTGTGCTCAACCCAACATCTGGCTTACATCTATTCATTTGATTGGAACGGAAATCAATCGCAGTGAGTCTATGCGCAATGTAGGTCTCTTATTTGAATGCAACACCTCTTTTTGAGAACATATTCAAGCCACGGCATAGGCGTAGCTACGTTGAGGCAAGAGGAGGCATTTGCTCCTCTTGGTTTTTAGATTTAAAATTGTTTCCTTGGGTTATAGCCCTGCATCCTCAAGTACACCCGATTAGAGGTGGATGTTGCCTCCTCTTGAACGGAAGAAATTCCCAAAAAAGGTCATCAAATGTTTTGACAAGCAGTAGTTGCCTCCTCTTGAATTGAAGTCTGGCTATGCTCCTGAGCCACGGTGAGACTTGTAGAAAAAAGACTGGGGGAGGGTAACCTTTGATCCATGTGGAGCTGAATATTTTATCCGTAATTTGCAAACTGATTTCAACGCCATAGCAGTTTTGCAAGTCAGACTCGAATCAAGATCATTTCCTTTGTTGAGAATTCAAAAATGGACACATGATACAAAATGGAAATTTCTTCTCTTTGTCAGAGACTCAGAGTCAAGTAAAGCTAAATCACAGTTGCACAGCTGAGGGAATTGGCAACGACCCCTGGGGTGTGGAATGAAGACTTAACTGTGGGGGTCCTAAAAAAGACTAAGCATTGAACCCCAAACCCCCACAATTCTCACCCTGATTCAAGCTACTTCAATCGATCAATTTTCGTTTATTCAAGAGTATCATGTTGACATAACGCAACCAATAACAATTATACAAAACATACTCAAGATTCTCATTGGGGCTTAAGAGGAAGATGTTTATTTGTTGTCACTCTTATCAATGGGTTTTACTTCTATAAGCTTATCTGTTTTTGTATGTAACTCTGGAAGGGAAATTCCTATCGTACTTAACCGGAAGGGCAAAGTTATGAGGCCGAGGTCGCAAGCTAAGTCGACTACTATTTTGACTAATCTCAGAGCACAGTCGTAGTTCACTTCCACGTGTGTCTCTTTGTCTCGATTACTTTGGCTAACGCTTTAGTTTACTGTCGTGTTGATTACTGCAACTCACTCACAAAAGTCGTAGAAAGCAAATCTGCATTTTACTACATCTGCTTCAGAACTTCTTTGATAGGTCTATAACGAAAACCTTAAAATTCCAACACACCACTTAATACTTGCAATCACTGCACTGTTAATCCTGTTTAAAACTTGTATCTTATATAGTTCACACAGGTTTACATATCGGCCAGCCAGCCTCAGAGGCGTAGCCAGGAAACAATTTGAGGGGTTCCATTGGACATGGTCGCAGATTATGGGATCAGTTTTGAAAAGTTAATTTTTTTAAATATCCAAACTTTCAAAGACTAGGTAAAAAAAATTAATTCAAAGTTTCAAAGTTTCATACATATTTAGAAGAAATAATTTAAAAAATTTCGGCAATTTATTTGGGGGGTTTTGAACCCGTAAATCTCGCCCTTAGAACGCCCAAGGCCAGCCTAGCTTTCATCTTTGCCCACTAATCAAGTTCACGAATACTGCTGTCGTTGGTCCGTTAAACGCTGTAACCGTGTAATCTTCTCCTAATTTCTCTGGCAACTGGACTCGGACCTCCACCGGACTTTGGTTTCTGGTTTCTGATAAGACGCAGCGTTTGTGAATAAGCTGGTACTTGCACTTAAAGTAGCGCTTTATGAATTTGGAGATTGCGAATATAATTAACCGAATTAATTTAGTAGGGCCTATTGGTTTTCCTGTCTTTTTAAGTCAGCAGCTCAATGCTTCAGAATTCGCCGTTCGGGTCTGTTCAATGTACCGATTCTGTGATATCGTTTAGGTCAGAGATGCAGTCTCATCTCTTACGAATATCTTTATGATAAAGATATTCGTAAGATAAGACTTTATCCCCGTAGGCTCGAGGACCCCGTGGAGCTCGTGGAGTTCGGCAGTGTGGCTGTGTCCAATGGATTGCGATTTCAGAATGCGATTTTGGTTAGAGATGCTACACTGGCATTCTGTTGCCGAGAGAATTTCCCTGTTGCTGGCACGTGTCTCAAATGTCGACACAGCTCAGGTAAACATGTGAGAGCTCTGTGTTCCAATGTCAAGTCAACTGGATTGGCAATCGTTGCGCTCTGCTAGCCGTAGAGATTTGCTGGTCCGCCATTCCACATTTCAATCGAACCCATCGTGCCTTCTCGTGTGTTGGACCAACCTCCTAGAACAGTCTTCTATTGCAGTTGGTGTTGTGCAGAAAATGCTCTTAAACTGTCTTAAAAGCACTTGTTAATATCGGTTAGATAGACATGCATGCAGCGCTTTTGTCAGGCATATGAGACGCTATATTATATATCTTGATACATGCATACATACACATATATACATGCATACATACATTCATAATATATACATGCATCGGGCCTACATACATACATACATACATCCATACATAGATACATAGATACATACATACATACATACATACATACATATACATGCATGCATACATATACATACATACATACTTACATACATACATACACACATACATTCGTACATACATACATACATTCGTACATAAACACATACATATATAACATGTACGTGCATACATACATACATCGATAGACGCCTTCTGAACTACGATGAAGGCATTGCAGCAGTTTCAAGATTAGATTAGAAAAATGTGACCTAGCATTGATTAAGAAATATAGCAATGAAATACGGCAGGGTAATGAATCCATGGCTTACAGGATCACTAACAACTTTGACGCCAGGGGTGGAAACGAGGTGATGGTTCCCCTTCTGCCCTTCTGGCCCGCGACCCTCCCTTCCGCCTTCCACATTGTCCGACCAGTCACTGTCAGAATCCATGGAAACCGTTTCCTATCAGTGTTCTCGAGATCTCGATGGTTGAACTGATTGCTCTTCCGCGTAGAGCTGCAGCAGGTGAAAGACCAAAAGCAGATTGTTGCGCTAAACGATTCTGGAAAATCCCGTTATCCGATCGACGTCAACACTCCAAATACTCCAATGGGGAAAATCCAATGTATCGCCTGGAAATGTCAAATCACGATTGAGCATCTGAAAAACGTACTTATCGCAACACTCTAGAAAAGTCGATCCTTCACTGTTCGCTAAACCGAAGCACCTCGAGAAGAAGAAGACTTGAGGAAATTGTCAAACTCCTCTGCATAAGTGATACGCAGAATAGCGATATCTGTTCACGGAGCCTTCGTCGTCGGCGTATCGCATTGTAGCAGCAACAGATCGCACATCTTAAAATATCGACGAGAAATTCACGATTCGTTTCGAACGCTTTCGTCGAACCGCGCTCACGCCTTCTGCTCACGTTCACCTCGGTGGATGTTGCTGCAGCGTGGCGCACGCCTCTACCTACGCTACGTGAAAATCGCTAGGCAGCGCTAGCTAGCACGCTAGACGATGTCGCAAGCGCCTTAGCGCTTTTCGCAACGCCCTAGTGTCAACGGCTCGCGGACGGTCGGTGGGAAGAAGGAAGGCGCTGACGAGTAGATGGAGTCTTGCGGCGAACGATGCAGATCAATACTTGGGGGCTGAGCGGAGAGCGTCCGGCGGGCGCGGGCGCCGGGCAGTGCGTCTGACTGCAGCTAGACGAACACCTGATCTCGACCGTACATTTATACGAATATCGGGCAGGTTGACAGCCGATTGTAATCTACGACGCTCGTAATTAATCTTTGTTCTCAGAAGAGTAGACAATAGCGCACACATCTGAGGCGATACATCGGCCTGTACACCGATGCGAGTTATACAAATACATTGACTTAAAATGGTATGAGAATGCCTCTCAATGTTCTAGTCCGGAGTTCAGACGCGCACGAATACACATGTACGTCTGTATTAAGATCTATTACGCACAAAGACACCTAGACTAACACACTGGACCATAGACGCATGCGGAGAAGCATTCTCTACGTTACCGTTGTTCTACAGCATATGTACGGAGGAACACATGGTCTCTTATTATTCGAGTCCAATGCGATTTCCTGTTTGTCCGCCTCTGTGACTCTGTCTTTCCGTTGTCTGCCTGATGCTTTGCACTGGACTTCGTTGCATTCCTCTCCTCTAATCTCTGCTGTGTTTTGCTGCGTTCTGCTATGTTCTGTTCTGTTCTGTTCCGTTCTGCTGTGTTCTGCTCTGCTAGACTGACTTGATCTCCTCGTTTTATATTAGTCTGCCCCTCATTATCCTGACCTCTCTTTCTTCTCTCGTCCGGTCGCCTCGAAATCAAGTCTCATGCAGTCCCCTTTTATTCTTCCTCACTACAATCCACCGCAATCTCCTTTGTCCTCCTCACTCTCTTACTGCCTTCATTCCTGTTCCAACAATCCCTTACCCTCCTCTCCTCTACTTTCTCCCTGTCTCTAATTTATCATTTGTGTTTGTTGTAGTCTGACGTGGATCAGTTGGTTGAGCCACAGATCCGAAATGTTTATCTTATATGCCACGCAGGGGTAGGTAGCTTGCCCAAAGTCACGCGCGAGAAAATGATTCGTCTGTCTGGATTGTGCTGTCACTCATGCGTCAGATCTATCTCCCAGCTGTTCGGTTTAATTCTCATTTCCTTCAGATCTGTTGCAATATATTCTTACTCTGTTGCAGCTTGTTCCACTATGTTTCATTATGTTTCGCTCTGTTTCTCTGTGTTCTGTTTTGTTTCATTGTGTTCCACTCTTATTTTGTTCCACTCTGTTTTGTTGTGTTCCGTTATGTTTCTCTCTGTTCTGCTCCGTTTTGTTGTGTTTCAGTCTCTTTCATTTTCTTCCACTGTTTCTAATTTTCTTCCGCGCTGTTTCATTCCGTTCCGTTATATTTTTTCTCTTCTGCTCTGTTTAATTGTTTTCTGCCATCTGTCACTTTGACCCGCTCTAGTTCAATGCATTCTTTTAGGTTCTAATTATGCAAATGTTGCGTCTTTCAAATTAAGGAATGCGTTGCAAGAGATTTCTCGAGATATCTTGAGTGCTCCACAATTATAATAGTTCGCCCTCAATTACGCTGATCTTGATCTGATGTGGCGTTATATAAATGTTCGATTACAATATTGCAATTACAGTTAAGATAATCACAATCACAGTCATGATCATAATCAAAGTCATCTTGTAATCGTAATTATACTCAAATCGTAACTTGAATATTAATCATATTCATTATCAAAATCAGATTCAGAATGAGAGTCGGTAGTAATCATAAATATAAGCACAATTATGATTACAGTCATAATTAAAGTTATAATAGTAATATAGTATATTTATGCTCATTACAGTCTTCCGTATAATTATGATTACCATCAACGTCGATAAAAGCGTCGATATACATGCATCATCTTCAACGATGGATACCAGAAATAGTATCTTTGAACCATTTCGCTAATTATATATAGCACCGTTTACGTTTCTGCCTTTCTTCTTTACAGCTGCTACTGCTAAATGATGATGGCAACTGGCTTCCGACGACGGTAATCATATTTGTCGATAAAGACAAAGAGAAGGGAAAGCTCGCCTGCATGGAGCCTTGTTCCAATTTGTCGCAATTTGATCTGCCCTTTCGGATTACTTATTCGCTTTTGTTTGTTCTTTTCTGCTCTAGTCTGACAATGTTGCTCAGTTCCGCAGAATTATATGCTCTATATCGTGTGGCTATATATAAATGTTCTAAATGAGTGAATGGCGGAAGCTAGAAAGGCAGGAAGAAAGGAGGAAGAAAGGAGGGAAGGAATGAAGGAAGAAAAGAAGGATGGAAGGAAGGAAGGAAGGAAGGAAGGAAGGAAGGAAGGAAGGAAGGAAGGAAGGAAGGAAGGAAGGAAGGAAGGAAGGAAGGAAGGAAGGAAGGAACAAAAGAACGAGAGAAGAAAGGGAGGAAGGAAGGAATGAAAGAAGGAAGGAAGGAAAGATGGAAGGAAGGAAAGAATGAGGGAAAGATGGAAGGAAGGAAAGCACGAAAGCACGAAAGAACGAAAGAAGAAAGGAAGGAGGGAAGGAAGGAAAGAATGAAGGAAGGAAAGAAGGAAGGAAGGAAGGAAGGAAGGAAGGAAGGAAGGAAGGAAGGAAGGAAGGAAGAGAATAAGCAAGGAAAGAAGGGAGGAAGGAAGAAATGAGAAAAGGAAGGAAGGAAGCAGGGAAGGAAGAATGGAATGAACATTTTTAGCTACATTGTGTTTCATTGTATTCCGGTTTCTGCAGCTCGATTCTATTACGGACCATTTGGTTGTGCATTTTACTCTTGTTATTCAATCCGAACCGAACCGAACCGGTGTTTCACGACGAGGCGCCACCTAGAGAGTCCACTGCTCTGCTAATACCATGTCCTGTCATGTCCGATCTTTGCCTCTACTTTCTTGTTGATACTGTCATGCTAACCCTATAACTAGAATTCTTAACAAATAGTTAAGTTTTAATTCAAACCCGACCCCAACAGTTAGAGAACTGTATCCAGGACTGGAATCTGTTTATGAAACATGACATAAAACAACTGCAGAAACTGCAGAAAAGAGTTACCAAAATGATTTGAGTGACAGGGCTCTGAGCTACGAAGAAGGCTGAAAAGATGTAGGCTAACAATACTGGCGATAAGGAAGCGCAGAGGAAGGAAACCTAATTGAAACTGACGAAATCATCACTTAATATGAGACGACAGGTTCTTATGCAACCTGAGGCCAAAGATAAAAATTATTTACGAAACCTAAAGGAACATAAGGAACATTTTGTTAGAAATTCTTCAGAGCAAGAGTTCTAGACTTTTAACATGATTCGGATGGTAGCTCTGCATGGGTGGACACTATCACAGCCATTAAAATAAACGGAGAGGGATGCATTTTCATTTCAACGCATCTGGACTTTCATTTAGCGAATTTTAGGAACCACCCAAAGGCGAATGGTTAAGATTTAGTAGTTCTAAAATACATTTTACGTCTTCTGAACCACCATTTGAAATCCTTGTTATGGTATATTTTATTATGTTTTCCTATGTTATTTTATGGTATTGTGTGCTCATGCCATGTTGTTATGTTACGCAATGCAATGTTATATCATGCTATGTAATGTTGTTATGTTACGCTATGTCATGTTTATGTCATTTTATGCTATGTAGTAGCAGTTTTCAGTTTAGCGTCATCGTGTGATAACAAAGATCATTAGCGTCGCCCTCCTCCTTTATCCAGGCTTGGGACTGGCACTACCAGAGTACGAGTAGTGGCGGAGTGTTTATGCTATGCTATGTAATGTTCATCATGATTATTATTCCACCCAGTAATTAAGGTTTATTTAAATTCAATAATTAGGATTCTTGTTCCATCCGAAATAAATAGGTTTCTTATTCTGCCCCAATGTTTAACAATCATATTTTACTACTTCGCTAATAGGCCTAATTAGGATAACTATGGCAGATTGGACCTGTGCTCTTTGTGCTGAAGTCAAATCGTGCCTATTTCGTTCGCAGTGTTCGCTAGGCGTCGCTAGATAGTGGAGACCAAGCGAAGTTCAGCAGCGCATATGGCTTATTGCTACAGATGGCAAATTGAAGTGACATAGAGCTTTCTAAGGTAGAACAGAATTGGCGAGAGCACTTGAATAAACCCGCAGAGAAAGGAATCAATTGAACAGAAAGATACAACCAAATACAATGGAAAGAAAGAATATAATAAATAGAGCCGAATAGAAAAGGAATAGAATGGACTAGAATCAAATGGAATGAAATAGAATCGAATGAAATGAAATAGAACAAAATGGAAATATTCAGAACAGAATAGAATAAATAGAAACAGCGTTGTAAAATATATGACGTAACAGTATCAAAGTCGTACAATTAACGTTGCTAGGATTCTGGCCACACTATGATTTAAATGCTCCAGCCATTACAGCAGCAGTTGTTTTTGTCGGAGGTACATGGTTCATTCTCCTGGGGTTGCTGCAGGACGCCTGGGTCCAGGTCAGAAAGGCCCCGGGGAAATTCTAGTTCAAGTTATTTTCCCGCTATGTTGCCATTTGGCTTGCGCGAGAGAAAATTGTTTGTAAAATGGGATCGATGATAAATTTATGAATTTTTAGCAGAAGGAAAGAACGAAGGAACGAAGAAAGGAAGGAAAGACAGAAGAACGGATAAATGGACGAATCGATGGATGGATGAAGGGATGGACTGATGGGTGGATGGATGGGCGAGTAGATGAGTGGACGGATCGACGAATGGATGGATTGATGGATGGATAAGAAGATGGATGGATGGATGAACCCGAAGAGAAAAGAAATATTTGATGGCTGGCTGGCTGGCTGGATGGATGGATGGACGGGTTGGTGGGTGAGTGAGTGAGTGGACGATTGCATGTGTGGATGCATGATGGTAACGTGATTGATTTGTTCTAAATGCCTTCCAGCATATCAGTCAAATTACCATCATGCATTCACTCATCACCCAGAGGTCGGGATGTCTCATAAGAGGACAGAGTTTTAGGATTTTGCTGTCGGTGTGAGATCAAGCGGAGAGGTAGAGGTCTAATTTCTAGTGCCATGGCTAAACGTTGGTGTCATCGTAATTTCAAATTTATTTAACGCCTTTTGAAGATATTTAGATATTTATCAGAAATCCCACCGATCTGACAAGATGTAAACTCAAACAGAATGGTATTCAAGCGCTTACGCAAAAGAGAGGGAGAGAGAGAGGATTGGGAGTTCGTGTCGTTGGTTGTGTGGCAACTTATTCTATTATGTACCGTAGAAGATTGGATCGGTGGAACAATCAAGTCGCGCAGCAGAGCGGAGAAATCTGTGACCTGAGATGGAAGACAATGAGAAGCAAAGCTCCTAAGATAAGATTGAGCAGAGCCTGATAGACAATTGCGCATGAACATCAAGATCTTAAACTCAATACTCCTTTGCACAGGTAACCAGTGCAGTTCCTCCCGCACGCATATACCCAAATCCCAACACGTACAGCAGTTCATAAATATTCATAAATTTATTCTCGCCGCTATTGGTTAAGAATAAATTAAGAAATTTCTGCAATGAATATATCCAGCTTCCACTCGCACGTGTAGCCTTTTAGTCGCACAAATATCCAGCTTTCACTCGTAGGTATAGCTTTTTAATCGCACAAAATGCATTGGCTACACTGACCCAAACCCTAAGCCCTAAGTATTTATGGACTGCTCTACGTGTTGGGAGTTGGGTATATGACTCCGGCACAAGCTAGATATTTGACCAAATCTGGCTTTGTCGCCGAGCAGCCTAGCCACATCATTTAAAACGGGTTGGAGCTCATTAACGCTGAAAAGAGTTAAGTCTGCATAAATGGCATTGCCCTAGTCAACCCTGGTGCATATGCATACACCACAGTCGCTGCGACCTGAGTTGCAAGCGAATATCTTATTGTGTGAATCTGGTGCAGGTGGTAAAAGCACATTCGACATAACCATAACCATAAATTTTATTACCTCGCATAATATAGGCCTACAGTAACAGAAATGATGTCATTCAGTGTAAAATTTTAACAGAAAACAGATCAATTAATATCAAGTAGTATTCAATTGGAAGTAATGGGAGAGAAGCCCTTAAGGGACCTGGATCCCGCTGTCAGGGTTACCTTGTACATGGAAAAATAGTAGCAACCGGCTTAACATTGTAATTTGCTAGACATTTATGGACGTGTCAGCATCAACAGGCCCGGTTCAATACATTTTGGCAGCCCTAGGCAAAGCTACATTTGAGCGGCCCGTCGACCCATAATATAATATACCTGCGATTTAAATGAAGTCATTAGCTCATTTTTATTTTGCGATGAAATAACAAATTAACACATGTTCTACTGCACCTGTGAACGGTGATGAAGTTCCGGGAATAGTGTTTAGTGCAACCATATGACCAATTTCGCGAATTTCTGTTTCTTCTTTCTTCGTTTGATTTACATAATCCTCGACTGCTAACTTATATCTTTCTTTAAATGTTTCAAAATGGAACCTTTTTGTGATTTTTGTGTTTTTTTCGTTTCCGTTTCTCAGCGCCAGAATCGCTTTTAGTTCCTTTTATAGCTGACATGATTTACTGAAATTTACGTTTATATTTTCAAACATTCATTAAAATAATTTTTTAAATAATGATAATGGTCTAACCGTCTAGACTAGAGTAAGCTGAACTACTGATTCAACACTTCCGGAAAAACTTATGATTAAAACTTAACGGTGAACCCTACCATAAAAGAACATAATTTATTACACCAACACTATAATACTTCCATCTAGCGAATAATAATTTTAAAAAATCCAACGTTGTTTCATTTATGAATTTCCAGATATTATTTTGTATGTTTATTTTGGAAAAATGGAAAATTGGCGGCCCCTACAAATCGGCGGCCCTATAGGCGGCTGCCTAGTTTGCCTAACAGATGAACCTGGTCTGAGCATCAAAACCTAGTGAGCACTCAAGGCAGTAATTTGTTAGTAAAATATGAATGGGGAGGGTTGGGGAACAGCTGCTACTAGGTACTCGAGGAGCTTTCTCTCAAAAATTAAAATATTAGGTAGATTTCTTATACATTGTTCAAATACTGTAAGAAGGTCAATATCTGGTCCAAGATCACCCAGGTGATGCACAGTAGATCAGAATAAGACACCAAGGAAGCAGTGCTGCAGATTAGGAAAGTCACTTTTGGAAATCAAGACAGATGAAATGACTTTTCTCAGAGTTCATCCGAAGACGGTTGTACGAAATCCCAGTACCAAGCACCTCTGATGTCTGAAACACTTTCTGTTCATATGGTTGAGTGTCATCAGCATACTGATGAGAGGCAACACTAAAGAAAGGAATAGGTTCAAATATGTTCTACGGTGTAGATTATACAGAGTAGGGGTTCTAAGATGGAACCCTGTGGAAAACCAGGTGTGACCATCGTCGAATCAGACCGTATGGAGCCATATATCACTGAGTGTGCACAGAGAGGAATGACTGAAACATGACAGAGTAAGAATGTGAGGTCGTTACTTCACAGACATGGCTAGCTCTAGGGGCTAGAATAAGAAACTACTCTAATCTTTCTGTTCCACTTCAACTTCATTAAAGTTCAGATGTCTGGATCCTACCTGATCGAGTTTCTTGACTTTCTTCGGCTGTACCACCTGCACCGCATCGTCCCTGGGTGCTCTCCACTTTCCAACATCTGCTGCCACGCTTGAATTCATTTTCGCCCACTGGAGTCTTTCATAGGAAGGTGAGCAACAATCGAAACTTCAAGAAATAGCTCTGCCTGAATCACCCAAGCGTGACTACGAGCCTACAGAAGAGATTCCATGTTGTTCTGTTTTTTCTATTCTCTCCTGAGTTGTTATATACGGTACTGTTCTATTGTTATATACGGTACTGTTCTATCGTATTCTGTTGTATTGTAATCTGTTATATTGCGTTCTGTTCTATTTTAATATGTTCTATTGCATTCTTTTCTAATGCATTCTGTTCTAATCTGCTCTACTCAGAAGTTCAAAAGAAGTTCGGTACCGACATTGCAGTACGGCTACGGAACAGTATTGGTAATCGTAATTGTAATCGTAAACTCCAAACTGCTAAAGCGCTACCGTAAAGCCAAACGCAAAGCACCAGTTTATACAAAAGCACTGCGTCGTATCTGACCCTGTTCGGGAGATCGATGTCCATTAGAGGTCCGAGTCGGGTTGTCAGAGAGACCAGAGAGACAGAGCAGATGTTACGGCGGGTTTGATCCAGTCATCTTCTTCGTCGGCCGAGTTGAACTGTTTAATAATCCTAGAACGTCTACAGCGTCACTCTGCTAACGCTCACGACATCGGTTGATGGTCGCTGCAGAGTGAAGTCGGTGTGAATGCGAAAATCCAAGGTCACTCCGACACAGTTCCATTCAGATATCCATCAACGATTGTGCCACCCACTTCAAATGGGCAAATCCATCGACGTATGGCATTTAGCTATCATCATTTCGCTAATTCTTCCTGCATTAACTAATCAACTAGTTTATCCGATAACTCGAGCGCAACGAAAGGTTCTGATCGCCTGAAACGCACCAAATGAATGAAGAGAAATGCGCAAATTACTCAGTTGTCGATCTCCGTCACGGTGAACGGTCAGCGGTGCTTCGAGCCCTGCAGTGTATACCAGCGGCGGCCACTGACGGGGCCGTCAGTAATCCTAACCGCTCCTCGACTACAGTGTCCTACTGCCGTCCATGCGGGACGAGCGAAGTCATGCACGTTCACAATTGGGACCTGATCTCTATCGATTTTGTACATATGCTCATGCAGTCATATATATATACATATATATATATATTATATACATATATATATGTATGTGTATGTGTATATTTATATGCATGATGTACTTATATATATGCATGCATGCATTATATATCTAAGTGCATCTGAGTGTGCATTTGTATAGGCTATATATTTAGATATAGTATGGTCGCTGATATATGACAGTTCATCATCGCAAATCATGCAACAGATGTCGTGACTGTGCAACCCTAGACTGGACTACCTTATATATATATACATATATATATATACATAAAATGTACATATATATGCATGCATCATATATCTAAGTGCATCTGAGTGTGCATATGTATAGGCTATATAAAATTGTACATATATATACTGTATGCATACATATAGAGAGACCTCTATAATATAGTCTTGAGAACAATTCTGACTGTTAACATGCAATTACGTTCCTGCATCTCATATATATGCATATAATTATATAAATACATACAAATGCGCACATGTGTACCAACACATACATTATATATACATATATACTTATATGCGTATATGTTTATGCAGTCTTGTTGTCCTCGAGACCAAGGTCTTGGTCTCGAGTGCACTCGAGTTCGTTTTTAAAAGTCTTGGTCTTGGTCTTGGTCTTGAGACCAAAGGTCTTGGTCTTGGTCTTGGTCTTGAGGTTCAAAGTCTTGGTCTTGGTTTTGCAAGACCAAGACCAAGACTTTTGTCAATATGAACAGTAATTAATTTTAACAAATTTATCCAATAATTACTTATACGGTTTTTGCTTTAGTATTTACACGGTGTGAATAAGGCTTCACTGTTGTTTTGGACAATTATTTTGACTTCCGGTTATTCACCATGTAATGATTTCAAAACAGACTCACGATTAATTTGTACATATATATTTCCGGTTCTTGAAAAGCTGCTTTGTGTGCTAGCGATTTCAGCACTTGTTGACCGTGTTTTTTCACATGGCAGAATTTTTATGAGGCCCACAGGTAACGTCTTGGTCAGAAAATTCTGAGCAAATTGGCTTTTATAAAATTCAACAGGCATTTGGAATAACATTTCGCATGAAGGACTTTTGTAAATACGAATTCGGAATTCTCTGCAGTCTCTATTTAGAGTTGTTTTGCTTGAATAAAAGAAAAAACTCATGTTTTCATTAAAATAACGAGTATTTCGACTTGACAATTTTTAGTAAGGAATAGAAGTCTGGATACGACTGTGATTTTTTTGGGTCTTGGTCTCGGTCTTGGTCTTGAGGTTTAAGGTCTTGGTCTTGGTCTCGAGGTTCAAGGTCTTGGTCTTGGTCTTGGTCTTGAGGTTCAAGGTCTTGGTCTTGGTCTTGGTCTTGAGGTTCAAGGTCTTGGTCTTGGTCTTGGTCTTGAGGTTTAAGGTCTTGACAACAAGACTGTGTTTATGTATGTATGTGTATAGGTCTTTACGTGTTAGGAATAATGCCATTTTAAGCACATTTGTTATTTATTATCAAGCGATTCATCATAGATGTATTTATAATTAATCATGCGTTTAGTAACGCAAATTGCTGTCTCACATTATCAGTAGTCATAGCGCCAACGTTCGGTCCAATAAATGCTCTATATAAATGCGCGCACACATACTTACATGCAGAGCTACTCCTTGAGTATTGTGTGCTGTTTGCGCATTGAGTGGAGTCCTTCTGACCTGACATGGGGAGTGGAGAGCAGCATGAACCCCAACTTCCTGCAATCTGCTACCCAATGTAATTATCGTCTTTGTTCTTTGCGATGGCCCCATACCAATGTCCAGCTACACTTCAGTTCTCGATGAGTCCTTCATTTCATAGATGTTTTTCAGTACTGGAAGTTGATTGTAGGGATAGATAGATGGTTGAATGGATGCGTGGATGGAAATTAATGGGTGGATATGTGGATGGAGGATGGATGGATAGATGGATGGCTTCCTGGATGGATGGATGGATGGATGGATGGATGGATGGATGGCTTCCTGGATGGATGGATGGATGGATGGATGGATGGATGGATGGATGGATGGATGGATGGATGGATGGATGGATGGATGGATGGCTTCATGGATGGATGGATGGATGGATGGATGGATGGATGGATGGATGGATGGATGGATGGATGGATGGATGGATGGATGGATGGATGGATGGATGAATAGATGATTGGGTGCACGGATGGTGATTGTCCCATCGTGTTGCGCATTAAACGTCATTACAGACCGCGGTACATAAATACGCATACATACAAACATACATACGTATGTACAGGTAAAGAGACATATATATATATATATATATATATATAGAGAGAGAGAGAGAGAGAGAGAGAGAGAGAGAGAGAGAGAGAGAGAGAGAGAGAGAGAGAGAGAGAGAGAGAGAGAGAGAGAGAGAGAGAGAGAGAGAGTGAGAGAGAGAGAGAGAGAGAGAGAGAGAGAGAGAGAGAGAGAGAGAGAGAGAGAGAGAGGAGAGAGAGAGAGAGAGAGAGAGAGAGACAGCAGGCAGACATCGGCTGTCCTGCTGAGTAAAGCCTTCCGGGAATTTGGGGACTGCTATTGTATTAGAATCTAAATGTGATGGCACCATGCAATGACTATATGAGCCACAACACAAAGCCTCATTTATATGCAGGTACATATATGTTTATATATTAATGAATATGTACGCAACAAAATAAATGTACATATGAGAGCATACACATGCTGTCATGATATGATATGTATTTTAAATATATCTGTTAGTCAGAAATATATAGAATCGAAATATATATATTTCATATACATGTAAGTATAAACTATGTTTTTAACAAAAACCCAAGAGAACGTCTGTCAGAACCTGTATATATTTCTTTTACTGGCAATGACTATTCAGTTGACTGACTGACTGACTGACTGACTGACTGACTGACTGACTGACTGACTGACTGACTGACTGACTGACTGACTGACTGACTGACTGACTGACTCTAAAACATATGTCAAAGTGAAATATGTATATCTATTTCGAATATGTGAGGGAATATCATATATATACCTTCAATATGTATATCTCATCAAATGTATATATAAATGTATGATTATATATAGATATTTATGTATGTGTATATAAACGCATATATAAATGTATTGTATATAGGTATATGTCTTGTGAAAAGCATGTATTCGTCGATGAAAAATTGAGCAGGTGCTGGTTGCGAGTTTTAGGAAGAGCAAGATTGGGAAATAAATGGATTTTATGAATAATGAAACAAAAATATTTTTGAGTGCGAAGGGAAAGACGCACAAAGCAAGCTACAGACAGAGACACAGAGACAGAGACAGAGAGCCACAAAGCAGTCTTTGAGACAGACATTCATTCTACAGCAATTGGACGCTGTATACGTTTCCAGCAGATGGTTCATGTCTGAACGATTTCTAGACACATTAGATCGGTGAAGTATGGCTGTACAGGATGAGTTCATTTAAGGCAAGGTGAGATAAGCCACGAATTTTAAGCGAGTAGACCAGAGTGACCGTGCTTTAGTGTCAGACAATTTATGTCTTTGAGCGTCTGTGGGGCTACATCAGTAGTCTCTGCTTCTTTCAGAGTTTAGCCTTAAAGCTCGCTTTTCAAATCAAACTCTGAACGTAGCAGAGACTATGTCAACAGTCAAAATCAAAAGTCCTTATTGCAACCAGAAAAACCATATAAGTAGCAAGCTCTCCAATTTGACAACACACAAAAAAACCATATGAAAAAATACATCTTTTCGATTATGAATATAAAATATTAATACTGGTTAAAGGTTGCAAAGGGTGGCCCCAAAGGGAAATTATCCTGCTAGGATAACAGTTTCGAAGTCCATGGCTAGCTTTTCTTAATTAGGTTAAAACTTGCTTAACTAAGATTCTTAACTAAATGGCTCAGCGGTCGGGTTCCGGTGCACGTACGCGTCCAATAGGCGTAATTTAAGATGTCTCTTCAGTCAATTAAGGCCTTATCATATCACATTGGTGGGGGGATAATAATCATACATTAATTAGGTGTTCTCTTAGTCGAATTTTAAATTCGAAGCGATTTCTATAGAGTGACGAATATCAAGTGGAGTTTCATTCCATAGTTGTGGCCCTGACGGTTTCATACTAAACTCTCTTACATTTCTACGAGCCAGTATTGGGCTATAGGTAGCGGCACTTCTATAGTGTTATGTGCATGTATTTGTGATCCCATGGTGAAATATCCCCTGAACGAATCTGGGAGTAAGTTCCGTTCGTAGGCCCTACCGATATAAGAATTCTATTATTTGCATTCTTCTAATTTGATCGATTTTTAATATATTTAAGTTCTTGAATATTGGGTCAGAGTGTTCTCTTCGGTGGGACCCATTGTTGTATTTGCACGGCCTTTTTTGCAATATCATTAGTTTATTAAGTCTGTACTCATAATTAGAGGCCCATATCATACATGCAACAGTAGCTTAAATCAGTCTTGTTATCAAGACCTTAAACCTCAAGACCAAGACCAAGACCAAGACCTTGAACCTCAAGACCAAGACCAAGACCTTGAACCTCAAGACCAAGACCAAGACCAAGACCTTGAACCTCAAGACCAAGACCAAGACCAAGACCTTGAACCTCAAGACCAAGACCAAGACCAAGACCCAAAAATCACAGTCATATCCACACTATTCCTTACTAAAAACTGTCAAGTCGGACTACTCGCTACTTTAATGAAGCATACCAACTCTAAATGCAGACTGCAAAGAATTTCTGAATTCGAATTTACAAATTAAGTCCTTCATTCAAAATGTTATTTCAAACGCCGGTTGCATTTTATAAAAACCAATTCGCTCAGAATTTTCTGACGAAGACGTGCCTTGTGGGGCCTCATAAAAATTTCGCCATGTAAAAAAGAGATCATTTACATGTCTAAATCGTGTGTGGTGGTCATGTTCCTTTCCATGATGAGCCGGAGATAGATAGATTTGAACCAATTTCGATGTATGGAAATCTATCTTCCTACCGATTTTGGCTTGACCTACTTTTCATAGGTGCTGAAGTCGCTGGCACACACCGTAGCTTTTCAAGCACTGGATTTAAATGTAGGCTATAAATCGTGAGCCTTTTTTAAACCGTTATTGACCGCAATGGCTGCGGAAAAATTCAAAATTCAGTCGGTCTTGGTCTTGGTCTTGAAAAACCAAGACCAAGACCTTGAACCTCAAGACCAAGACCAAGACCAAGACCTTGAACCTCAAGACCAAGACCAAGACCAAGACCTTGAACCTCAAGACCAAGACCAAGACCAAGACTTTTAAAAACGAACTCGAGCGCACTCGAGACCAAGACCTTGGTCTCGAGGACAACAAGACTGGCTTAAATAGGGGTATATAAGTGAGTAATATAGGTTTAGTCTGATGTCCTTGGGAAGCAAGTTTGATACTCTAGACATTATCCCCATAATTTTGGCAATTTTCAATGTGATATAATTGATGTGGTCCTTCCAATTTAAGTGTTGATCTACGTATATGCCTTCACTTGGGTAATGGGTACTCCACCAATTAGTAACTCTACGTCATGGTTCAATTTTCCTATGCGACTCAAATAATATAAAATTTGTCTTATCAATGGTAAGGGTGAGTTTATTTGCTGCAAACCATGTGTTTATAATTGTTAGTTCCTTATTAACAATCTCAGGAGCATCCAGGTGCTGTTTATGCACAGGAGAAACAGAAGCATCCAGGAGCTGTTTGAGTAAAAAATATTGGTGTCATCTGCGAATAGTATAAAATGCATGGCTCTGGAGATATTTGTTAGGTCGTTTATACACAGGAGAGGTTTGAGCCTTGTGGAACTCTATATGTGATATACCCAATATCTGATAATATACCATAACATGTTACCTTTTGGGTTCTATTTTGTAGATAACTTTGAAACCATTTTAACTGTGTCCCTCATACTCCGTAGTTGGATAGTTTTTTTTTAATAAGATGTTATGTTATGGTCCACAGTATCAAATGGTTTTGATAGGTCGATGAATATTCCAACTGAATTTTCATTATTGTCTATGTCCTAAGAAATTCTATCTTCCATTTCTAGAAGAGCCATGAAAGTAGAGTGTCCTTGTCTAAACCCATGTTGCGCCGGGTGTATTATATCCGCCGCATTTATATAATTGCTAATTCTATCATGTACAATTTTTTCGAAATACTTAGCAAAATATGGAAGGACTGATATTGGCCTATAATTGGCCACATTTTCTTTATCTCCTTTTTCTAAAAATTGGTGTTATTTTAGCTATTTTAAGTGAGTCCGGGACCACTTCAGTTAGAAGGGAACAGTTAATTATTTCCACTAGAGGACATGTTATCATGGATAAGTTAGGGGTAGCGATATATGGGTCAATGTCGTCCACTCCCGTTGCATGTTTTTTAAAACATCTTTCCAATTTTCATAATCTCCTCATGGGAAGTTATGTAGCCCCACGCACGCTCAAAGACATCAATTGTCTGATATTAAGGCACGATCACCTTGGGTTACGGTTTACCCTACCCACATAGTTTGCGATCCCTCCCTTGCCCATCTCTCCCACTCTTTCTTCCCTCCACATCACTCTCAGAACAGGTGTGACCGATTTCCCTGCCTCGAGACTCTCAGGACAACGTCCTGGATTCGTAGTTTTACGCATTGCTACCCGCGATCTCACCGGCTTTTCTCTCGGTTCAGTCTGCCGGGACGTAATTGAATCGACCATTAATTTATATAGCTCAGCTGCAGGGCGTTGGAGTAGAGTCAACTTGCAACGTGACGTTTACCTCTTAACTTCTGCAGTAAGCTTAAACTCTAAACCTAGATACCCCAAACAGTGGCGTTACAAAGGGCGAGTGGTTTTGACGGCTCTGGATGGTTTTGCCGAAGTTGCGGGAAACAGGAGGCATATTGAAATTTAGGAATAAATTATAATTATTATAATATGCTCCAAAAGTTTCCGTTGAGATCAAATGAAAGACAACGAAAGCCTGTGTCCCAAGGATCTGTTAACAGCATAGTTCTCAATGGATTGTCATTGTCTGTAAAAGACACTACGTTCTCCTTGTTTTTCAAAAGACATCGTCCCTAAGATCTCTAGATCTATGGGAAAATGTCTCTCTAAAAGACAACGAGAGCCTATGTCTTTACAAGACAGTGGGAATCCTTGTCTTTTATGCGCGATGAAAGTTTCGTACATGATGGGCTAACAGCACGCACTGTGTACTGTAGGCCAATGGAGCTTCAGCCTGTAGTTCACTTAAGAAAGACTCTCTGTTTTACTCACATTCTCTCTCTCTCGCTCTGTCTGTCTGTCTTCTGTCTGTCTGTCTGTCTGTCTGTCTCTGTCTCTGTCTCTCTCTGTCTCTCTGTCTCTCTGTCTCTGTCTGTCTGTCTGTCTTCTCTGTCTGTCTGTGTCTGTCTGTCTGTCTGTCCTCGCTCTCGCTCTCTCTCTCTCTCTCTCGCTCTCTCTCCTCTCTCCTCTCTTCTCCTCTCTCCTCTCTCTCTCTCTCTCTCTCTCTCTCTCTCTCTCCTCTCTCTCTCCTCTCTCTCTCTCTCTCTCTCTCTCTCTCTCTCTCTCTCTCTCTCTCTCTTATCTCTCCTCTCTCTCTCTCTTCTCTCTCTCTCTCCTCTCTCTCTCTCTCTCTCTCTCTCTCTCTCTCTCTCTCTCTCTCTCTCTCTCTCTCTCTCTCTCTCTCTCTCTCTCTCTCTCTCATCTCTCTCGTCTCTCTCTCTCTCTCTCTCTCTCTCTCTCTCTCTCTCTCACCAACATTATCAAACATTATACATGTATATTTTAGCTTATTGGCCATCGCTGTCAAAGTAGACTTTGTTCTTTAGACTTTGCAGGATCTCTTATCTGTATACCCGACCGTGCTTTTTCGCTTCCTCTCCTCCCACTGTGTACTGCAGGGTGAAATATTACGCGAGTCAAGTCAAAATTTCCTCCCTCTCTAGGGCTATGATATAGCGCCAGTAGTAAGCTGGTCTCCCGATGTGTTTTTTGTGGCGCTGAAAAATGTCGAAGATATACATTACATTACATTACGACGAAAAGAAACTCAATCTCACAACTCGGCTGGCATGTTATTCCTGTTACAGTTTTCAATCCCAGCGTGACAGTTTCTAGTATATTCCAGGCAGTCACCTCACTGACGCCTTCTAAAAGCCAGAAACGTCTCTCGGGGAAAATCAAAAACTAACTAAGAAGAGCCCGATTTAAGAAATTGCTAGAGGAAGGGACCTCATCTGGCTTCTCTAAAGGACAATGACCTTGACTACTGCTTCAGTTGAAGTGACCATCGAATGATGTCCTTTGCGTTATCATAAAGGCGCTATAGAAATCATTCGATTACATTAGATTCCCTGAAGTTTGTGGCAGCTTACAATAATGCTTTAGTAGTTTTGGATGACAGATGATCCTGACTACTACCGCAGAGTCATCAGTCAGTATGCCCCTACCTACAGAGAAAAGTGTAATAAGCCGAAAGAGTTAGGCTCAGAAGTACAACGGTTTCCTAAAATGCGACTGCGAGTTATGTAATGTATTGTAATATAGACACTGATTAATTTAGCGCTTCTTCAGAGACGCTCTCGACCTAATGATGGAAACCAGGATCGAATAAAATGGTTTTCAAGCGCGTTCGGAATAGAGGTGAAGAAAGACCAAGAAGCTCGTGTCGTAAGATGCTAGGTAACCAAATTCCAGAAAGTTGAACCAACCAACCAAGTAAGTAAGTAAGTATATTCTTTATTTGACCAGTTAACATAACGCACTCTGGTTTACATACATATCAGACAATTAGAACATATACAGCATCCTAATAAAAAAAGTCTTTCTCATTTGTCCATCAGCCTTGAGTAATGTCCGATTGTGAGTTCTTGGTCGCAAGGTATATCCAGTGTTCTTTATAATTGGTGGTAATAATCTATGCAAAACATGTCCCCGGTTAGTCAACACGTCAGAAAAAAGGCAGGAGTCAGCTTTGTTACATAAATAATCAAAAGTCGGATTATCACTAGGGAGATAACCCAGTCGAATCTGCTTGTTCATCACCAATTGAAGTCTATTTCTATCTTGATGCCCTGCAATCCCACCATGCCGGGGCAGCACACAACCAGTGTTATTTTAGTTCCAGCATTAATTTCTATTCCAGTTCTTATTCTATTCCACTGCTATAATTTTAGTTCTAGTTCTAGTTCTTCTTAAGAAATAAATTTTATTCTTATTCTAGTTCTAGTTCCTCTTAAGAAATAATTTTTATTCTTATTCTAGTTCCACTTCCTCTTTATAAATAATTTTAGTTCCAGTTCTAGCTCCAAAAAAATATTTGTAGTTCCACTTCCAAATCCACTTACAGTTATCACAATTCTAACATGAACGGTTAATGTCTGTCGGACAATGTGAATGCGACTGATAATAAAACAGTTTATAGGCAGACACACTAAAAAGTTACCAGTCAATTATTTTACTGTTGAGTTTCAAAAACACCCGCATCTCATTGGATTTGCTCAATCAATTTCTGCGACCTGTAGACATCCAAACAAAGGCTGCAACAGAAAAGATTCTACGAACGCCTCTGATGCGGGAGCTGAAACTAAATCTTCAGCTATAACAGCGAGCCGTCGGTAAACTGAATGTCTACTCTGTCAGAAGTCAAAGAGACCAGGAACAGCGACATGTTCTTCAATTTCCTGGGGAGTCTGATCGAATACCTCACTCTTGTAACAAGAGTCTTGTTGCCAGAAGTTTGAATCAAAGAGCGTATATTATTCATAGAATATAGAATGTACGGAGAAGCTTCATCATATCGCCGCACCGTGACGTCAATCAAGTGCCGTCGTCATTCCGTATAGTTATTAGTCAACGTTAGAATTATCGGTTGGGCAGCTTAAAAATTAATTTTTATTCTATTCCGTTCTCGTCTTGAAAATTAATTTTTATTCTATTCCGTTCTCGTTCTAGAAAAATGTTGAAATTTTTATTCCTATTCTATTCTCGTTCCACAATTATTTTTCGTTCCAGTTTTCGTTCCGTGGAACTAATATTAAATAATTATTATTCCTATTCTATTCCCTGGAACGAAAATAACACTGCACACAACAGTCGGGCAACTGTACAGTTGTGGCTCGCACCACATCATGGAGTTTACTTCCAGACAGGCCATGTGCAGAAATAATGCGTAATGCATATAACGATTGCTTTGCCTCACTGTATAATCTGCTTATATGCTGCTCAAAACTAAAGGTTTCAGAAATTTGGACTCCCAGAACATTTACGCTGCTTACTCTTGTCACACCAGGGATTCTGCAGGCAAGTCAATCCAACCCCTCGGTCTTCTTATTATTATTTCATACGTTTTATTGGAGTTTAGTTTTAGGCTACAGTTTGCTGCCCATTTTGCTACGTATTCTAGCTCTGTTTTTACTGTATCTCCATTGGATGCAGGTATCATGAGGTAGCTATCATCTGCGTATTTAAGTAATCTATTTATAGGGAAAACTGGTTTAAGTTTTGAAATTGTTCTTATGAAGTAGATCGGACCTCAGCCAGAACCTTGGATAATACTAGCATTTTTTAGACCTTTTTGATCGGCTTTAACACATGCGTAAAATAGTATGAAGTGCTTGCTCAGGATGACAGAGGTCTATATCAGGAAACACAAAGCTTCCATTAATTTCGATGAAGTTCTCAAAGACTTTCCAACTATCAAGATTTGAAATGTTTTGTTTTTGGGGTTTTGACAAATGTCATAATAATTATGTCATAAATCAATTGCCATTGTATGCTGTTCCTCGAAATTAGTACTTTTTGGGGTTAAAATTCAAACTTTCTGATGATCCGTTCGCTACAGCACTTGCCCTGCGCGCCAAATTACCTAGCTACGTCCTGATAACCAAAATTAGTCGTAATAGAATCCACAGAAATTCTCTCAAACGTAGATTTTTGGAGGTTATGCAAGAGAAACGATAATGACGACAGCTTGGTTCACCCATTCGTAAAGCACTCACGACGGCGGATTAAAAGCACCTCTACGGGGTGGAACCACACACGTTTATGGCACTACCAGACAGTGGGCATGCAGTACAAAATGTCTGATTCCCAGAGGCGCGTTTACCGAAAACGGGGCCCTGGGCGCAAACATTTTTGGGGGACCTTCTGAATATGTAGACTGAAAGTCTGAGACTCTGGTGGTGTTAAACCTACCTGTGCAAAAACCCATGAAGTTGCGAATGTTATTGACATTGTAATTACAATTAGGCCTAGTTATAGAAAATATTTTCAAGGAATGTGAAGTTATTTGATTTAATGAATTTAGTAAACAACCAAATAATATCTATAATTGTACAGTGTACAGTAGGCCTACTCGTTTGTGTGCAATTCTATATTATATAGGCCTAATGTAAAAATGCTTGAAAAAATCTTTGAAATTTAAACGCAGAATTGGTGTTACTTTTTAACAACTAGTCATAAACAAAGTAACAGAAACAGAAGAGAAAGTTTAAATTGCAAAAGCATGCGAATGCAGAATTAAAAAAATTCTATTCACCGCTTACTGCAGGGCTTTCTTTCTGCATTTGAGCCTAGCAAAGTTAAGATTATCAATTTGTTGGTCAAACTGCCAAAGTTTGCCTTATTTGTTTCAGCAGAATCGATGCAGAGCAAAGCTAAATAATATTACCTAGCCGATCTTGATCAGTTTAACTTCTGATATAGTTTTTCACTCTTTTAAGTACAGAAAACGATCGTTCTCCAGAAGCATTACTTCTTGGTATCGTAAGGAAATACGCAAAATTGTTTCCACATTTGGAAATGTGGATTGTAGACTACATAGCACACAGTGGCGTAGCAATGGGTTGTGCAGGTTGTGCAATGCACAAGGGCCCCGGCGGTCAGAAGGGCCCCTGGCAGCTAGTAGGCCCTAGAGTCATTTTTAGCCTAAAAGTAAATCTACATGTACAGCAAGTTATCAACAGCCTGCGACTGTTACGACATGTATGTGAAAGATCATTTACAAAATTGAAGCTAATCAAAAACTACCTACCAAGCCCAATGTCAAAAGAGAGGCTGAGCGACTTGGCAATGTTGTCAATAGAAAACGAACATGCCAGAAAGCTTGACACTTCAAAACTGGTAGATATATTTGCGCAAGAGAAGGCGCGCAAACGAACGTTTTAACTTTTCGAAATTTTCGGATTCTTCTTTTTAGACTACCGTTGACTAAACACTTGTCTAATTTGCTAAATTGTTTCGTTATTTTTTCAACCAACCCAACTGTTTCACAATTTGACAGAATTTAAGAGTGGATAATTCATTTTTAGCAGTCATAGCAGATGGAACAATGTTTTTAGATTAATTATCTCTGGTTATACCGTTTAGAGCTATGTAAATTTTAAAGTTGTTTTGCAACTTGTTAGGTCAGCAAACAGAACTAATTAAATTTCAAACTGTAATTTTTTGGAAGTTATGGTCTACACTCTACAGTATTTAAAAATATGTCCAAGTACGTTCTGGAGGTGAGTACACGCTCTCCAGAGGTGAGTAAAGTAAAAAATATTTTGTGAGGTGAGTATAAGGTCTGTAGAGGTGAGTACACGCTGTATACCAGCGTATATACCCTCGTCTAGAACCCTGTAGAGAAGGTAAGGAGAGGTCAGATGATGTAAGGCAACGATAGGTTAGGTGAGGTAAGGTGAATACAGGAATGATGAGGTAGGGTAACGATAGGTCAGATGAGGTATGGTAAGGAAAGATCAGGTGAGGTAACGATAGGAAAGGCGAGATAAGGTAACGATTATAGAGTTGAGATAGGGTAACGATGGTTAGGGTTAGGTAAGATAAAGATAGGTTAGGTGAGGTAAGGAATCATAAGTCAGGTGATGTAAGGTGAGGATAGGTCAGATGAGGAAAGGTAAGGCTAGGTCAGATGAAGAAAGGTAAGTACAGGTAAGGTAACGATAGGTGAGGTAAGGTGAAGATAGATCAGATGACGCAAGATAATGACAGGTATGGTAAATATAGGTAAGGTAAGGTACGTTAACGATATGTAATGCAAAGATAGGCAAGATAATGTAAAGATACGGTGAGGTAATTCACTTATTACAAGTCATGTCGCTTGAGTGTATAGGCATTAAAAATTTTATAGTGAAGTTCGCAAGGTGGCGCTAGTGAACCCGAAATCTGGAATTTCTTTTCAGTTTCCAAACGGGAAATTCGGGGAAATATATGTATACATATACACCAGCCAGGGCAAAATTTTCTTCCAGATTTCTGCTCCACCTGCGCCCCTTAGCCAACTCATCTATAACGAGTCCCGCTACTCAGTTAAACAGCGTCGTGCCTTCTCAGTGGCTGGCCCCTCTACGTGGAATGGGGTCCCACCTTCTCTGTTCTTATTTCCACGAGGCAGTTCACTTGCTTTCTACCGCCTGCTTAAGTCTTCTCTGTTTAACCGTGGCTGGACTGGGAGCACCTCTGAGTAGGGTTCTTGAAGAGGCTCTATATAAATCATCAAAACGAATGAATGAATGAGTACAATGACCGTACACTGTCGGTGGGAAGAAGAGATGGCGAAAGAGAAACACTGGCCTCACACCGTCATATGCCGACGCTAAGATAATGAATGAAGTCGCTAACACTTCATATAGCCATAGCAGCATCGGAGCTAGCTTAAGGGACTGCTCTTCTTCGTATTTTTCTATGTATAGGCCACATATAAATTATAATCTTTGCATGGAGGTACATATATAATGCCCTATGCACGCATATGTATATATTTGTGACTATTTATATACAAATTCATATATATATATATACGTTCAATTTTATAAGAAATATATATATATATATATATATATATATATGTGGTCGATTCATTTCTGGTTATATCCAACGTAAGAACTTCTATTGCGCCGTCATTATGATGCATCACTTGATCCTAATTATGAAGTTGACATATATAAGTTAAGGAAAGATAGGTCATGGTCAGGTAAAGTTAGATTTGTTGAAGTCGATATACAGTATTTACATATTTCTATATTTTATATATCGACCTCAAACATATATATCTATATATATGCGGCTGTTACACACACAAGCACACATATACAAATATACATGAAATATATATATATATATATATATATATATATATGAACTTAAGGTTCTTATATATATATATATATATATATATATATATATATATATAATCGACTTCATGCAAGCGGAACCGAAATCTCGACACAAATACCCTGGCGGAGAGTTGAACCTTTGACCTCTCGTTCAACCGTCCTGCATTCTAACCACTGGACTATAGAGTCCACCCACTCCAATACAATATTATATATATATATATATATATATATATATATATATATATATATATATATATATATATATATATATATATATATATATATATATCATGCGCAAAGCATCAATCGATATGTATATATACACATTCATTCTACAGTAGTAAGTATAGTTTTGCTTCTAGGATAAGTCGTCATGCGGAAAATTAAGCGATATTCGTGCACCGGTGGCAAAGGCCGTCACGACGAAAGCAAGGAAGCGCAAGAGATGACGAATATTGTTGGCCACAGATATCGCCTTCTAATTTCTCGCTAGACGTCGCCCCACGTCGACCATGAATATATAATTTCGTTTCTAAGCATATCGACTTTCGATCGATTAAAATGTATGGTATCTGTAAACACAAACTGTCCATAACGAGGGGCTGAGTAACCGTAGAACTTCATTGGTGTACATCGACAAATAGACAGACATAGAAACAGACAGGCAGGTAGGCAAGCAGTATATTATAAATCATAATTGTAATTATGAATTTATCGGCGCCTTAAGCGAACCTAAACAATGGCGATAGGTATTCTTTACTGAACGATGAGACCATCATTATGAACCGTATACGTTCTTCTACTAAGGCTTACCCAAATTTCATCGTTTAGCAAGCAATGCTGAAATAACTTTAAAAGAGTTACCACTGGTGGGCACCGCATACACGTAAAGCTCAACCAACGAACTCCCTGAGGTTATTACTCATCTAACTCATCTCAAATTCTCCAACCTATCCACATGCCACGCTGCACTTTGACTCTGTAGCAATCTTCCATCTGAATTCCGCACACTCTCCGTTCGTCCACAAATCTTGCCGCTCAATCACCAACGTATGCCTGAAGCCGTCTATTTAGCATCCCTCAGGCTTTCAACTCCAAATTGAATTCTCAGCTCTTAAAAATGTCTACCATAATCCATCCAATCCTCCACCTTCAGATCTTTCCCGTCCTCAAGGAAACCCGCCTTAGCAACTCCTTCGCCTCCCTCTCTGCGTGGTCTTCTGGCAGCCAGACTTTATTCTCCAATTGGTATCTATGGACATCAAGTTTAAAAACATCATAAGCAGTTTCAATGTCTTAAGCCTCTTTAAGGCTGCAAAACTCAATCCCTCCCCAAATAGATTCAAAGTTTACCAGCGGTTGAGTCACTTCGATATTTTCCAATCAAATTTAGTCAAGTCTACATGTATAATGGAGGGTCGGAACTAATAAAGATGGATTGCCTACTGTACTTGGACCATCCTTGTATACGCACTGTATAATATGGCCAAGTGCAATACGCTTAGATATTCGGAGAGTGCGATAAGGATTCTCATTTACAATTATTTATAGTTGAAACCATGTTCAGAGTTCTTCGGCCGCATGGCATCGAGTACGAGAAATAGACATCTTGTGATCCTTCGCCATTGACGCCCGTTCGCCTCAGAGATATTATTGTTATTGCTATTGTTATTGTTTGATTTTTATTGCTATTGTTATTGTTTGATTTTTCATGTTCAAGTTTACATCATTGTTATTTAGCTATGAAGGCGATGGGAATCTGTGGGTACGTCGCTCGTCGGCTCCCGGCATTTTAGACATGGTATACCCTGGAAGGCCACCGCATTTGATGCGCTGGACCTGTATTATTATTATTATTATTATTATTATTATTTTTATTATTATTATTATTATTATTATTATTATTATTATTACTATGCGAAGCTTTATAAAACGCAAGTTAATAATAATTAAGTACACCGCATATGCGCTGGAATATACCGCAAATATGCTAATGCGAGATAGTAAATGATTCATCGTCCGAACAAAACGTCTGGATGATTTATTAAGGGACGATGCCGTTCCAAAGATTCTTCTCACCCTCCGATCATTGATTCTAAGATTTTCCCCGGTGATGATGGCCAGAGATATTTCGAGTACTTGTGTCTTAAGTACAAGTACAAGTACACAAATGTATTACAAATACCGAACAATGATTGAGTAAGGTTAAACACGACCAACTGGGCCTCAGATATGCCGAAAAGTCCAACATCGCCTGATTCCCTGCAGCCATGCACCGCAGGGATGTAGGGGCCTACATACGCGGAGACAGACAGTCAGAGAGAAACACCTGCAGGCGGATATACCGACAGAAACAGACAGACCTACGAATAATCAGACAAAGTTCTTTTCGTGCAAAAGACAGATAGTGACAGACAGCGATACATACATACAAACGTTCAGGCAACCAGAGATACACACAAAAACAGAGCAGAGATACAGATGGACATAAGTGCATCGACAAGAGACATATAGAAAAACCTAGGGACAGACAGATAAACACACATAGACACCTACAATCCTACATACATACATACATGCGTTAATATACTGATGCATCTGTACAGACATACCCAATCTTGTTATTTCGCATCGCGTGCAACCACAAAGCAACATTGAAGGCTTGCATGCAATCTGCGACATTAGTTTCTATACTTTCTACATGTGTGGCTCTATTTCGCAAGCAGCTGAAGACGATTCTGCTCGTCCGTAGCCTTGGTTACCCATTAATACCCAAGTCATGAAGTCTGATGTTTCTTCAGGTGGCGCTATATAAATGAAGCGTTTGCAAGTACAATTACATGCTGTAAGCCGTATATAATATTATGATATGTATTAACTTGTACTATGTAAAATATTTTAAACTCTAAGCTGTGGTGTAAACATTGCAAATAGAAAAGGGAATACAATACCATCTTCTGTTAATGAATTAATCAATATTGCAAGCGACTCTTTTGCTTATGCTCCATGTGCACATGTATACAAGTCATATGAATATACTATAGTAATCTAATGTTACCGTCAAACCGAGAAAACCAATTAGATATTCTATTAACTTTTGTTATGGATAGAAATCTTAATAATGCTATTCTTATCAATAGCTTGCGCGAGCTGCAAGATTAGTTACGGATGTGGTCAGCATGTTTGTTAAGTTTTTTTAATTTTGGAATAAGTTAATTAAGTAACATGTGTGTATTTTGATATTGTTGTTCATTATGGTCTCTTGGCTGTATAGATGACTGAATAATTATAATTGAGCAGGAAGGAGAATAAATTAGATTTCAAGAGATATCGGGAAGGTGCTGCTCTAAATTCGATTCTATTCGAAACAATCCTATTCCATTCTGTTCTATGAAATTCTATTTTGTTACATGCTCTTCTTTCCACTTCTATTCTGTTATGTTTTATTCTATCGATTTTTCTATCCTGTTTTATTCTATTCTGTTCTAAAATCTCTTATGTTCTATTTATATTCTGTTTATTGTATTGTTATGTTTTATTCTGTTATGTTCTATTCTGTTATGTTCTATTCTGTTATGTTCTATTCTGTTATGTTCTATTCTGTTATGTTCTATAGTTATGTTCTGTTCTATTCTGTCTATTCTATTCTGTCATGTTCTATTCTGCTCCATTCCATAATGTTCTATTCAAGTCTGTATGTTCTAATCTATTCTGTTCTATACCACGATGTGCTATTTTAGTCTTTCTGTTCTAATCTACTCTGTTAAATTGTATTCTATCATGTTTTGTTCTGTTCTGTTCTATTCTATCATGTTTTTTTCTGTTCTATTCTATTCTAAAGAGATTTCAGTTGATTTGCACAGTGCACCGACTTCGAACACATAATGTTAATTGTAACCTAAGCCTCCCCAGGGCCGATGACTTTCTCCCAGAATGGATCCGATACATGGCCTCGTTTCATCATGGTTCGCCGATCCAGTCTCATTGGAACCTCGCAAGATCTCTCGAGATCTCGAATGTCGTCATTGAATCAAGCTTTAGCCTACATATAGGGAGTGGAGGAGACACGCGCTGATATTCGACGGTTAGGACAAATCTCGTCGTTACACGCACGCACATGCACCACCGGCTTATCCATCCTCGTAAGCACACATACAAGAACACACACACATTAATACACGTTATGCACTGATACCAACACTAGTCTTCAAGTTGTAATCACACGTTGATTGTTATTATAATTGTTATCATCATCATCATCATCATCATCATTATCATCATCATCATCATCATCATCATCATCATCATCATCATCATCATCATCATCACCATCATCATCATCATCATCATCATCATCATCATCATCATCATCATCATCATCATCATCATCATCATCATCATCATCATCATCATCATCATCATCATCATCATCATCATCATCATCATCATCATCATCATCATCATCATCATCATCATTATTATTATTATAAGCGGTAAAGGTAGCAGTAGTAATAGTAGTAGTTGTAATAGTAGTAGTTGTAGTAGTTGTAGTAGTAGCAGTAGCAGTGGTGGTGGTGGTGGTGGTGGTGGTGGTGGTGGTGGTGGTGGTGGTGGTGGTGGTGGTGGTGGTGGTGGTGGTGGTGGTGGTGGTGGTGGTGGTGGTGGTGGTGGTGGTGGTGGTGGTGGTGGTGGTGGTGGTGGTGGTGGTGGTGGTGGTGGTAGTAGTAATGGTTTTACTATTGCCTTTGAAAGTTGCCGGCCTCCTTATTCAAATCTTATGTTGGGAATGTGTTTACTGTCTATTGTTTGGGTTTGTGCTCTTTGCTTCAATCATCAATAAAACCCATTTCAATAATTCAATTTCAGACTCCAGCCTATTCCACTCTTCTTCAGTAATTCAATTCTATTCTATTCCACTCTATTCAATGTTATTCTACTCTACTCTACTCCACTCTAGTGTACTCTATTCTTTTCCATTCTATTCTATTCGATTTGATTCAATTCTACTCTCTGCAATCAGCAAAGAAATCAGTCCACCCAAATTGCCATTCACCTCTACTCATCCAACTATACATATTTCTAGCCATACATCCATACATCCATACATCCATGCATCCATGCATCCATGCATCCATGCATCCATCCATCCATCCATCCATCTAACTACCCATCCACCCACCCATCCATCCACTTATCCACCCACTTATCCATCCAAACATCCGTCGATTCGTGCACATATCATTATCCATCCACCTCTCCATTCATCCATCCATCCATCCATCGCCATATCCATCCATCCGATTTCCATCCTTCCATCAATCCATTCACAGATCCACCCATCCATCCATCCATCCACCCATCCATCCTTCCATCAATCCATTCATAGATCTATCCATCCATCCATTTACCTAGCACTCCTTCCCCTACCCATCATCTATTTCGCCTGGACACAACCTCTAACCTGGATTCGAACTCGATATGCCTCAGCCAAAACGGACACAATGCCGTCCTGACCAACCGACCACACAGCACAGCTGAGTGTACACGCAGGCAGCAGCAGGGTGCACAGCCGCATCGTCTCAAGATGGCATCATCCACAACGAGCGACGTACGTCACCAGCCGCCTGTGCTATATTTAGACATAGACGCCGACCAATCACAATTGTTTACTTCGCGCCAACACGTCGTCTCGAGCCCACTGCGCCACCCTGCGGCTTCGCCAGGAACTGAAACCCGAGTGATGCGTTCCATCAACTCCTGCAACTGCTCTTCCAATTGACACTGCCGTCTGGTTCAGTATTTTTTAAAGGCGCTCTGCGACGGATAACGATACTTGATTGATGTCTTTGTTGATGGAAGCGATCATCAATTGTAGATATATATGCAGATGTAGAGAATGATCGTTTGATCGATTGTTCTCTTGTTTCGATCACCAACAGCTTATCAAATACACAGACAATCTGGTTTAAGTCAACGGGTTCAAAGGAAGATCACAACAGGAACCATATGGGTCCTGCTATACAGAGTCGCCCAAGTACAATATAATGTTGTACAGATGGTGGCATCAATTGTTAATTCTTTAATACCATATATACATTGACTTCTATAGTGCCGTTATCACAAAGCACAAGGCATCAGTCGATTGTCGCTTCAAGTTAGATCGTTTTCAGGATATAATCCGCTTGAGAAGCAACGTTAAAATCGAGTTCGTCAGAAAAACCAGACACCAGGCTTCGATTGATAAGTTTAAAGAGACAATTTTTACGCTTGGAACTGAATGACATTAAGGAATGACAATAAGAGTAGAACTTGTCGGTTAATTGTGCACTCCTACCTACCTCCAACCGCTACTCTCTCCATACATCCCGCCACGCAGTCTGCGGTCTTCGGCTATGGGTCTTTTGGTTGAGCCTAGATTTAGTACTGCCATGGGAGCTCGTGCATTTCGTGTTGCAGCCCCTAAGGAATGGAACCGACTACCAATGCTTATTCGTTGTTCGACCTCTTCTTCTTTCAAGAAACGCCTCAAAACTCACAACTTCTCACTGACTTTCAAGCATATCAATATCTAATTGCTCTTCACCTGGGGGCTGACTAACCTCGCCTCAGATTCGCATTTCTGTGTGACTTTGCGCGCGTTAACAATGTTCCTAATAATAATAATAATTTCAAAGCTTTTGACCAGCAAATCAGAACACCCGGTAGTTTGAAACCCATCTGGTGCAGGGTGCAGCAGGAATCAGAGCATCCAAAGGGCGAGGCAATTGTTTGCTCGTTCGAGGTATTGGCGGAGAGCAAAGGTAGGTCGGGTGATATAAATGTAAATCCTCGTGAACTATAGGACAGACTTCTTAGTTCAAGGAGCAACGTATTCAATAAGCGCAATGTAGTGTAATAGGCTGATGATACTTAGTGATCTGCGACGAGGCTCTGGTCAGAGAATTTGAAAGCATTTCTTGTTTGTGTAAAATCTCTCTAATTTATACCAATGAGAAATGAATTGCAATAGCCAAGTCAGTTAGAAATCACGGCTTTAGCCAGCAAAGCTAATACAATCTGAAGCATGTGAGGCTTATTCTACAAATATCCCATATGTGAAAGTGGATTGATTTGCAAATGGTCTGAACTTGATTAGAAGGACGTTGCGCAATCGAATGTAATGACAGTACGAATGTACGATCAAAGAGCAGATGGGGTCAATGACGTGAACTTTGAAGCCTGAAACATTAAGCATTTTCAAAGGGCAGAAACTGTGACTGGCGGCGATATTGTTTGACTGGTGGGGGAGGACACGGGACACTTTTGAACTGGTCTGGTGAAAAAAGAGGTGAAAATATTTTTTCCCGCGTGAGCGCCAAAACAATGTGTTGACCTTTTTTGCTGTGTCTTCGAAATTTTTGGGACAACTGTATAATGTTTCCTCTCACTGTTGAAGGTGGAGGGTCTTGTCCCCCTCGACTCCCCCCCCCCCCGAATCGCCGCCCATGGAAACTGTTGATGGAGTGAGTCGAAAGCGACTTGTGATGAAAGGAAAACTGTGTAGAATTGGCAGGGTCATCAGAAAACTTATGGCCTTATAATACTGGAAAAGTTAGACTGGATTAAATGTACTGTATGGTCCATGTTGTCAGTGTGGAAGAATATATGTTGCATAAGGTCGAAGCCAGAATCTTGTGGGAAGTTTTATCTATCGTGTCCTCTTGTGTGCCGAAGTTCCCGTTATTATGAGTTCAGAGAAAGACGAAACCAGGTAATCAAGCAGCGCCTCGAATTCCATAAAATGTTGGAAAGTGGAAGGACAGCAGAAATTAGCAAATGTGAGGCGCTGACTTCCAGAGTCTAGGGTTACGATAAGGTTATCAGTTGACTTTAGGATAGGAATATGTAAAAATAGCACTCAATTCTCGGGTGCAATTTATGAAGAAATGTAATCTCCAAGAATATTCCACCGAGCTATAGTCATGCAGGTAAAAAAACGAAGCCGATGTTTTGCCCAAAATGAAGGAAGATCAGAAGATCAGGTGTATCATAGGGTTTAAGTTCAGTTTCTTTGGGAACCAAGATGTAATTTGAATCTGAAGTAATTTATTCCGGGTACAATGAAAAGCGAGGTGGCAGAAGTTAATTGTATCACTGGAGAATCCAAGTTGTAACTTTGAATTTGAGGGTATTTATTCCGGATTCAGTTAAAAACAAGGTGACAGAAGCTGGAGCTCCCGATTAGTTTCAGTTGTAGAAATGGGAGCAGGGCCAAGATACAAAATGAGTTAGAAAAAGCACTCAGGTATCTGAGATATGGCCGACAGAAGGATAGTGAAATTAAATCGAGAAGTTTGCTTCAACAACGTCATAGTTGTAATTAGTTACTTGTAATATGTGTAATTAGTAACTTGTATTTCGCTGATGTGTTACACAGTGCACAAGGTTTATCAACCGATTGCGCAATAAAAACGAGCCGGAGGTGATGACTGGTTGATTGATTACGCATCTCTGACAGTAAACAGAGAAGGAGAACAAAATGGTTTTGTTGCTGAGGTCAACTCGAAAAGGCACAACGAGTATTACAGACTCAGCTTATAGTCTTAAGAAGACACGCCAATATATCTTAAGACTATGGACCGACTCATAAGCTTAATGGTCGTTAACTCTATATTAGTTGAAAGAGCTATGTTAAGTGCTATCTAAAAAGAAAAGAATGGTCTGCTGTATGGAAAAGAATTTCAGAATTAACACCCCAGGCGCAGTGAACGAATGAGTGATAGCAGAGGAGAGCAAAAGCCAGACAAATTTGTTGATAAATTGCAAGACTATGACAGGCAGGTTTAAGTTCTGACAGGAAGCTGTTTTTTGTTCTTCTGATGATGACAGGGATTCTTGCAGCGCAGCAGCCGGTGGCATCGTGACAGATTGCTAAAGGTTTAGCCTTTCAGTTCTGCGTCCAAGGTTTGCCAGGCGCAAGCTGGTTTCTGTTCATTATGTCAGCGATTGTCAATTGGAATCCAGACTCCACTGGAAGGCGGCTTAGACCTAAGACGAGCGTACGACAGACGGCCAGACAAGACAGAGAGACTGAAAGACAGATGGATGGGCCAAACTGAAGAGCAGAGGACAAAGATCGAGGGAGAGACAGAGAGAGGGAGAGAGACAGACAGAGACAGAGAGAGAGAGACAGAGAGAGGGAGAGGCAGAGAGAGGGAGAGGCAGAGAGAGGGAGAGACAGATCGAGGGAGAGACAGATCGAGGGAGAGGCAGGGACAAAGATGCCAAACAAATGACATCTGTGGAGAGACCAAGACAGCGTTGCAGAATAGGAGACGTACATGGAAAGATCTGAAGGGAAAGAGACATATCAGGATCGACAGAGGCGATTATGGAAATAAGTGGAGAGGGGCAAGGAGTGATATAGACAGACATGGAGAGTAGGACGCACAAAGGGACTAGGAGAAATTGATACATAAAGAATCATCAAAGCAGATCGTGGAAACGCAGAAAGAGCCGCTCTGGCCAGTCCATCTAGACCTTTTTCCAAAACAAGCAGACCAACAGACACACAAACACGTACACACAGATAGACGCAGACATCAAAAGACACGGAAAGACAAACAGATCTACACAGACAAACAGACTAAAAGGCCAAAGGGTTGATAGATTCCAAAGACGACTTAACGCCACAGCACTTGCAACATCCACCGCAACACTCCGCATCCTTATGAATATTTATAAACACATATGAATATTTATAAACACATATGAATATTTCTATTTGTCCGGCACCTCTTTACTAGCCTCGTTTTCGCTGGCGGCTTGGCAGGCAAACGTGTGTGCGTATGCGCGAATGCGCTTATCTGCTGTGTACCCGAGTATAAGTCGAGGTGCGTTTCCCAACCCCTCCTCCCTCTGCTGCCCCCCCCGCCTGTCGCCGACGCTTCTTGTGGCGTCGCCTGGATATGGGATCGGCGACCGGTGTGCTGATTTCTCCTGGAAAGTAACAAATACATTTGATGTGATAAGATGGGTGGTTTCGCACAGTAATTGTTAATTATCACTGTCTAGATGAATAATGTGGATACCAAATTTAAGCCGATATTATGATCGGCGTAAATTTGGTACAAGTTGACGTGTTGATTTTTAATAGTTTTCTACTGCACCAGTTAAAATTTTTTCAATGAGGTTGTTCATATTCATTTTCTGTAACTGAAACTTCAAGAAATAAATCAATTGCATATATATGACCAAGTTTAATAGCTACAGTTGAATTACAGAGATCGTTTATATTTCAACAATTAATTATCTATTCCGTGTTCTTAGAAGCCGTTGTGCTAATTCTAGTACACGCGTGCATACATGCATGCGTGAACACAGCGGGATTGATGATTCCTTCTGGACCCCGTGCAGTTTGGCCGATTTCCGATTTTACGAACAGGTCGCCGACGCGACATCTGTGAGTTGAGATTATACAACGTCAACGGTCGCAGTGGTCGCCCGGATGTAGGCGACGAGAATGTTCGATGTTATGGTCGCTATATCAGTCGGGCGTTGATAGAAATTGGCGCAAGAGCGAAGCGTGGATTTCGATTGAATTCGGTTCAACGCAATACAAATTTCTCCAATTTGCGGATTCTCTGCGGAAATCATAAGATTACAACTGTGCTGCGAGGCCGAAAAGGCGCTACATGAATCTTGAATCTTTATTCCGTGGTGAAAAGGAAACGAGATTTGTTGGGTTTTGCAACTGTCGAAATCTGGCGCTGTATAAATGACGCGATGGATTCTTGCCGTGCATTGGTGGATCATTGCCACTTTCTGAGGAAGAAACGCCCACCGTGGCAATAATCACGCCCTCTTGTCAACCGTATAAGGGCAAGGAAGGACGGAAACTAGCAGGGAAAGAAGAAAGGTTGGAGGGGTAAAAGAGAGGTAACAACAAAGAGAAGTACAGAGGGAAAAGACACTAAAGAAGGAAGGTGGAAGGAAAGAAGAGGAGAAAAGGAGATACAACGAAAGGGGAAAGTACGGATGAAATTATGTATAGAACGCAGTAAGAAAGGCAAGGGAAGATAAGGAAGGAAAGACAAACAGAGGAAGAAGACCGGAAGAGAGATAGACAGGAAACAAAGAAAGTAGGGAAGAGAAAGACTAGTTGGGCTCGGTGCGTTAACAAGCCCGGATGTGACGCCAGTGTTCACATGACGGCAGTGCTTATGCCGGGAAACGAGCTATAATATGGAGATAGTAGCCGCCATCTTGGTCCTGCTGCAAATTCTATTTCTCGTCTCGGCCAAACTGCATCCATCGACACGTGTCAGCAAGAAGGCGAACAGGTAAGATGGCGGTTCCACATGGAATCGGACTATTACCTGTCGAGTACAGGTGTTTGATTGAAAAAATGAATTGCCTAAACATTGACAGGCACGTAGTACTCGAGTTATTATTAATATTAATACTACTGACGGCTTCCGAGGTGTGTTAATCGATAAGGCTTCGAACTGTCGACACACCTGCTATTTGAGTAGCGCGAGCTACAGCTAACAGGCGCGTAACTAGCATTACGCAATTACGCAACTGCGTAAAGATTTTAACAGGCTTTTTGTAAATCGCATGCTTTTGCAAACGATAAAGAGAAAACTGGAGACGATCGCTCGAGCAAAAGTGAAAAGTCCAAGCATTTGTCACAGCTCACTGACCTGCCTGCAACAATTACACAATATTCAAAAATTCTCCTCACTATTCCCATTTCAACCGCGAGCGCTGAAAGATCATTCAGCGTAGTAAGACACAGAGCCATAGCTATCTACGCAACACCATGGTAGCGAAGAGACTGTTGTCGTTGGCACTGCTTAACATTTACCCATATCGTGACAAAGTTTAAAATGTTTAACGATCTTTTGACGCTCCTAGTTATAAACGCATTACGCTGGTCTTTGACAATGCAGAAACTATTCAGTTATAAAATTAAGTCTTATGGTCACGATGGACAGGCGCGTTTTAATGCGTTTTTTAAGAAGTGGCAGATAGGTATATAGTTAGTCTGTTAGTTAAAATTTTATTATAGACCCTGGGAACGTAGACAGACTGACGGTGCATAGAAAACTGACAACTGCATGTAGGTCTACCACTGGCGGCGATCTTGTTTGATAGGTGGGGGGGGGGACAATTTTGAACCGATCTTGTCAAAAAAGACTTTTGAACTAATCTGGTCAAAAAAAGAGGTCAAAAAATTTTTGCGCGCTCACGCGCGAACAAAAATTTTCACTTTTTAATGTTTCTTCAGAGTGTGGGGGTTTTGTCCCCCTCGACTCCCCCGGGATCGCCGCCCATGAGGCCTACATTGTACAAAGTAAAATTTTCAATGCTTTAGTTTATTGCTGTTCTTTGTTATGTCTATCTGTTTCCAGTCTATGCGTTGGTTGCTGGGACTTGGCAGCTGAGCTATTTAAAAAACCAAATTATGAAATTATATAATTTTCCGAAGAAGTTATGTAAAATTTTCTTACTTTTAACATAGAAATGGTCTCCAAAATGCACCATTACAAACTCCTAAATAACAAATTTTCTTACCCTGGGAAGGGGCATAGCCCCTCCCCAGACCCCTCCCCTCGGTGTTGGAATTGCGTAAGTTTTGTGAAGCCCTGGTTACGCCGCTGACAGCTAAGACACATAGGGGCCGTCCATAAATGACGTCACGCACCTAGGGGAGGGAGGGGGGTCAGAAATTTGTGACGATGTGTGACAAGAGGGGTGTTACTTTTTGTGACGACGTGTGACGAGGGGGGGAGGGGGGGTAAAAAATCGGCCAAAATAGCGTGACGTCATTTATGGACGGCCCCATAGGCTTCGATTTTGTTTTGTGTAATTAATCGGCAAATAGCTTAAAGATAATAATAATTTATAGTTCGACAAAAATTATCGTCACGCACGAATCTATCAAAGAAAGTTCTAAATCAGTAATCATCAGTAATAAAAGAAACTTTGTAACGTTACAGTTACATGTAAAATCTTCGCGCTCTCTCAGCAATGCATTTGCGACATAATAAACTTTTCTACAGAATTTTCCTACACAATTTCAGACTCCAGCCTATTCCACTCTTCTTCAGTAATTCAATTTTATTCTGTTCTATTCCACTCTGTTCAATTTTTTTCTATTCAACGCTACTCTAGTGTACCCTATTCTTTTCCATTATATTCTCTTCTATTTGATTCACTTCGACTCTCTGCAGTCAATAAAGAAATCAGTCCACCCACAAAGCCTTTCATCTATACACTCATCCAACTATACATATTTCTGTCCATACATCCATGCATCCATCAATTCATCTTCATCTGGCCATCCATCCATCCATCCATCCATCCACCCATCGATTATACCTATCCATCATCTCTGCTGGCACGTCAGCAGACAAAACTTGACATATGACTCGTCACCAACGTCGCGCTTATGTGAAACCCACCGTTAGGCTTTCAAGATTTTCTAAAGCTTTCCACTCGTGCAAGCTTGGTCTTGGTAAAATTTCCGCTATTATGCTAAAGTTTGGCTTTAAAGAAACATTTTAGTTAACTATTGCCCATCATCTATTCGTCCATCATCTATTCATCATCGTCCACCATGCAACGTCAGCCAAAGAATACGTTCAAAAATCATGATTTAAATAATGGTATTAATATAAGCATAAGCATTAATTTTGGCATGAGCAATAGTATCCATAGTAATGTTGATGTCAATATTAACGTCAGTGTTAAAATTAACGTTAAGTTTATATTAGAGTTAATTTAAATATTAATTTGTTAATATTAACGCAATGCTAGCGTTGACATTAATGTGTATTATTAAAAATAATGAAATATTATTGTTGCTATAAATGATTTTGTTATAACAACAACTTATAATAACATATAACAACAACTACTATGTTGTCACTGCTACGATCACCACCATGGCGACTCCTCTACTACCTGCTACCACTACCACTGAAACCACTACTGCTGCTGCTGCTACTACTACCATCACCACCGCCGCCACCGCGACTATTAATACTACTGTTAATAATAGTACTATTACACGTACTACTGCTGCAGCAACAACTGCTGCTACTATATATGTCCTGTTTGAGGCAAAGTGCTGTGGAGTACGATTGAATTAAACCACTGAATACAGGATTGTAGTTTCCTTGTTACCTGGACACAATTGCAGTTGACAAACGCCGGGCCTTCGTGGCTTATTAGGTTGAGTGTTTCAAAGGCCAATGGCAAAAACCAGCATGCAGAGAGCAGCACAGTTTAACTAGAGGTATTTTTACGCTTTTGTTATTGTTATTTCTTACTGTTATTGGTAATGTTACGGCTATCGTTAATACTCTGCCTATAATCATCATCATTGTTAGCATCATTATCACTATCATTATCATCATCATCATAGCGCCTCTGAGTATGTCTCTTGAAGAGGCGCTATATGGGGCGTGGTGGCTCAGTGGTAAGTTCGGCGCCTTGTGACCGGAGGGTTGCAGGTTCGAATCCCACTCTAGACGCTGCGTACGGACCTTGGGCAAGTCCTTCACTCGCAATTGCTCGTGGCGCTTCGGCGTGAAAATTCCGGCACAGTATCAAATGCTGTAGTCGGGAGCGCCTCTGAGTAGTAGTTGACTCCGAGAGGCGCTATTGAAATATCAGGAATAAAATAAATAAATAAAAATATTAATATTCAGAATGAATGAATGAATCGTCATCATCATCATCAGCACCATCATCATTATCGTCATCATCGCAACCGTGATTGACCGCATCAACTTGCCACTGCAACATCTATTATGAACCGACCTATATACTTATAACTGTATGACTGACACATACGATTAACCTGTATACTTGACCTACGTTATTTCTCCTGCATAATTGACCTCTTCTTACTGATCACCGCGTCTACTTACAACATATTCATCTAAATACATAATTGGTCTGACGTCGCTCCAACTCTCCAAGGCTGCGTACTTCGGGAATTCTAAACACGGTGTCGTCTACATTCAGTTCTGGATGTCAATCCATTGCTTGGGTTGTACGTGCGTGCATGACTCTTAGTTTTATGAGCACTGTCAGCTAATTGATTAATTTTTGTCCCTAATGACTTTAGCATTATCTAGGTCGCGCAGGCAGCGTTTTTGTGGAGTATTTTAAAGGAGCTGCGGTAAGTTTCTCGATGCATACATACATACATGCATACATACATACATTCATACATACATAACTTTCATTTTATTAGCTATTTTTCCATCAGCACCATACCTTACCCTATACCATATATTACCTTACCCCATACTCGAGTAGCGTTAGCTTGACCATTTATATAACTAATGGGGTTCCTAGGGCGAGTCACGCCACCTGGTAATGGAATACGTAATTATTTTCGACACCAGAGTGATCAGCCAATCACAGCTGAGTCGTGCAGACGGAAATTTCGCCAGCTCACTGGAAAGGGAGTACCTGATAAAACAGTCGGAGCTGAAGTTCCTGTTGATTTCCATGGGAAAGAAGGTTTGGTGAGTTAAAAGAAAGTGTAGAAAGCGACATCATAGACAGACAGAAAGACAGACAGACACACACACACATACATACAAATAGACACTCAGACACACGGACAGACAGACATTAACGTTAATAACGTTAAAATAATACAGAGACAGAGGCAGACGTTGACGCAGAGGCAGAAGCAGAGAGAAGCATAGAAAGAGGCAAAGGCAGAGACACAGACAAAGGCAGAGCGAAGCATATAAAAAGGCACAGACACAGACACAGACAAAGGCAGAGAGAAGCATATAAAAAGGCAGAGGCAGAGACACAGACAAAGGCAGAGGCAGAGACACAGACAAAGGCAGAGAGAAGCATAGAAAAAGGCAGAGGCAGAGACAAAGACAAAGGCAGAGAGAAGCATAGAAAGAGGCAGAGGCATGAGCAGAGGTGGGCGGAGACAGAACAGCCACATCGAAAACACATTCATGGATAAATATAGAAAGAGAAATGAAGTGAGGGAGGGTACATCGCACTGCGGAGGAAGAGAACGAGATAGATAGATAGAGAGAGAGAGAGAGAGAGAGAGAGAGAGAGAGAGAGAGAGAGAGAGAGAGAGAGAGAGAGAGAGAGAGAGAGAGAGAGAGAGAGAGAGAGAGAGAGAGAGAGAGAAACGAAGACAGTCAAAGAGAGAAAGAGATGGACAAAGACCCGGCACTGCCGGCAGAGAGATACATTCATAGACAGACGCAGACAGATGGAGACAGTAAGAGAGACAAGCGAGAGTGACGGAGAAATACAAAAAGAGACAGTGACTAAGTGGGGCAGAAAGATAGAGAGGCATACAGAGACAAAGCCAGTGACAAAAAAACAGAGACAGACAGAGACAGATGTAGAGACGGACAGAGAGAGATGAAAGGAGGGATAGAATGAAAGAAAGACAGAGACGACCACAGTCAGATTCAGACAGGCAGACAGACAGATGAGAGACGACAGCGAAGTAGCAAAAAAGAAAGATATAGACACAGACGTTTGCACAAACACAGACTCAAACGTAGACAAAGAGAGAAGCACATAGAGATCTAAAGGCTTGGCTGCGGTGTGTGGTTAAAGCTCAAGAGACCAGGCACCGTCCAAGACGCCAGCCACATCAGTCGACAGACCGACTGACCGACCGACCGAGGGATATAAATGGAAGAGACTCGTCCGACGGGGACCGACGTGGAAAAGACTGGACTGGGGTGGGGGGAGGGTAGGCCCCGTGGCGGATTAATTGAGACGGATGGATGGATCGAGGAAGAAAATGAAACAACGTTGCAAGCGTCTTGAAAAATAGAACATTAGCCTGCAGGTGGGATACGTGTAAGTTTGGTCTATGTATAGATACATGTGTGCATGTATGTGTGTATTTTATGAATGTATGTCTGTATTATATATTATTATATTATATATATATATATATATATATATCATAGCCAAACAACAAGCTTACCTTGCAGATCGGAAATGATTTAACTGGCTCACTAGAGAAATCAGAAGGAAATGCAACGAGACAAAACAACTGGATGGAACAACAATGCAAAGAAGCTGAGGAAGCTTTCAAGATAAATAGATTGCAAGAAGGGAATATAATAAAGATAAAACTACTTAGAGCACAATTTTAACTCAAAGTTGCATCAAAACACAGACGCAAATGGTAATGTACCGGTACTAGAAGACGATGCAAGCATACAGACACGATGGAAGGAACACTTCGAACTATAGGCGTAGACTCTGGGGGGGAGGCAGTCAGGGCACGTGGCCCCCAATAATTGAGATGGACTGTACACCCAATGCAACAAATGTAGAATGAATAACCAAATGCCCCCCAATATTTTGGACAAGTTTACGTCAGTGCTTCGAACAACTACTAGGCCTAAATGGCGACACATAACAATCCTACGGTTCTCATTGAGTTGTCCATAAACAACACAGAAGAACAGATGCCAAAATTTCTACAGGAAAAGGTAACAGGTGCTATCAACAAAATGAAAAAGGATGAAGCACCAGGCATGGATGGAATTACTACGGAACTACTTCATAGACGAGGAGAAACAGTTGTTAAAGCTATGCATACCCTTGTTACAAGGATTCAACAAGAGGGGGAAGTATCGCAAGACTGGGCAATATCGACCAGCGTCCCTTTAGGCCTATATAAAAGGAAAGGAGATCCACAAGACTGCAAAAATTATAGAGGCGTTAGCTTATAGAGCATTCCAGAATAATTTGTCACTAAAATGATGCAAAACAGAATGAAGCAGTATTTAGAGAGAGCCTTTGAGAAGAACACGCCTGACTCTCAGACCAGGAGGCAGCTCAATTGATCACATTGAGACATACTTGGAAAAAACAGAGCACAACCAGAAAGTCTTCATCAACTTCATAGACTTCAAACAAGCATTCGAAAGAGACATACAAAGGAAAATTGGACGCGCTTTCCAATCATTAGGAATAATGAACATGATATGGAGTAGAGAATTAACAAACAAAATCATGACAGAAATATTCGAGATGATGATTCAACCGATTTTCGTATATGGATCGGCCAGAAGGAAAAAGAAACAAAGGCAGAGTAAGACTACGCAGGATATAATATTATATAAATGAGGACATAGCATCACTTAGGCTAACACTAAGGAGGAGGCATTGGACTTGACAAATGACCGAGGACAACGGAGTTCATTCATTCGTACTCATCGCCACCAGATCGCTGGCGTCAGGAACTGATGATGATGATGATGATGATGATGATGATGATGATGATGATGATGATGATGCTTGTATTTATGATGATGATGATGATGATGATGATGCTTGTATTTATGTTTTTATCTATGTATGCATGCATATGCATATGTATTTTATGCTTGTATGCGTGTTTTATATATTGAGTGCATTATATGTATGTATGTGTTTCCTTTATAATGTGTGCATGTATTCATGTTGTTATGTATATGTGCATGGATGAGTATATGTATGTATGTGTGTATGTTTGTCTGTATATGTAGACCGTGGACTGACTTCATTGTTACTGAGCTGATTGCTTCTTGCTTTATGCACCATCTGTTGATGCCTTTGGCATTTGGCACCGGCGCTGTATATCGACTATTATTGTTAATAATAACGTATGTACTGTAGGTAGGCTAAATGCGTATGTAAGTGTATGTGCATGTATAGCTGGAAGGGTGGATGGATGGATGGATGGATGGATGGATGGATTGATGGATGGGATGAATGAATGAACTGTTGGATGGATGGATGGATGAATGGATGGATGGATGAATGGATGGATGGATGGATGGATGGATGGATGGATGGATGGATGGATGGATGGATGGATGGATGGATGGATGGATGGATGGATGGATGGATGGATGGATGGATAGATGGATGGAAGGATGGGTGGATGGATGGATGGAAGGATGGATGGATGGATGTATGGATGTGCTATAGACCTGAAAAACAAGCAGAACTGACGACGGTCAAAAATCCAAGTAAAATCAAATCTTATCTTAGAACTTCTATAGCGCCATGAGAAAAATTTCCAAGATATCGGTCGATGGCACTGCAAAACAGAATTCCAGAGTTCAGTGGAAGGAGACAGGATACAGCCATAAGCAGTCTGAGAGAGAAACGTCTTTGGTGGAGGACGGAAAGATACCAAGAGCAGAACCGAGAGAACAGATTGGGGAAGTTTATTGCAGAACCTTGGGCCAGCAACAGAAAAAGCCCAACTGCCAAGTCCATTAATCACCCAAGCAATGGCAAAAGACAATCAGAGGACATGTGGGACTGATGAGAAAATCTGAGGATTTAGCCTATGTTGAAGGTAAAAGTACTGCCGATTGGTTTTTCAATCGCCTTGTTACGTGGAGAGTACGGATTCGAGCCCCCCCCCTTAGACGGTTACTATTTAGGAAGTCCAGAGACCTTGAGCAAGTCATTCAACCACAATTTTCAACGCCATCGATTGATGCTCCGTCATATAGTGGAACTTTAATGATAATAATTATAATAATAATAATAATAATAAAATTAGTAGTGGTGGTGCTTGTGATAGTAGTAGTAGTAGTAGTAGTAGTAGTAGTAGTAGTAGTAGTAGTAGTAGTAGTAGTAGTAGTAGTAGTAGTAGTAGTAGTAGTAGTAGTAGTAATAGTAGTAGTAGTAGTAGTAGTAGTAGTAGTAGTAGTAGTAGTAGTAGTAGTAGTAGTAGTAGTAGTAGTAGAAGTAGTAGTAGTAGTAGTAGTAGTAGTAGTAGTAGTAGTAGTAGTAGTAGTAGTAGTAGTAGTAGTAGTAGTAGTAGTAGTAGTAGTAGTAATACTGCGGTTGAACTTAACGCAGTGTATTAAGGTAAGTCAAACCGATTTTGACATTAATTCTCAGCTCAACGGAAAGTCAAGGCAATGATTTCAGAATTGGGTTAATGTTATCATAGTTAAAAGTATCTGGAATAGCCATCGCCAATAAGCTCCGAACTCTGTGCAAAATACGAAATATTTGGTTTTGTTACGCTAAATTTCAACATCAGTTCCTTACGTCAGCCATTTGGCGGCGATGGGTAGGAATAAATTATCTTCTTTGTCCTCGGGTATTTGTCAACTCTATTACTTCCCTTAGTGATGGTATGTCCTCGTTATATTATCTGGCAAATGTAGTCTTTGTCTTCCTTTGATTCTTTTTCCTTCGAATCTTGCATGTAGTGCACTGTGTGGGATTCGTTCAACTGGCATTCTCTCTACATATCCAAACCATCGGAATCTTCGTTGACCGACTTTGTCTAGCAGAGTTGTTTGGATATCCAAATATCGTATTTTGCCGTCAATTCCTATTTCTTGCATTGTCCCGCAGCCAACTTATTTCTGCTGTAAGAATTTCTTGTCTCGTCTTGTTTTCGCATTGTCCAACATTCCGATCCGTATAGGTAAATTGGTTGTATCGTCGTCTCGTATATTTCTGTCTTGCTTTTATATTTGTTAATTCTCTGCTTCTCCATATCCTGTTCATTATTCCAAATGCTTGTGAAGCGCGTCCAATTCTTCTGTGCACATCTTTTTCGTTGCTGCCATCTGCGTTTATTAGCTCTCCTAGACGAATAATTGTTCTACTTCATCGATAGCTTCTTCTTGGACTGTGACAGTTATAGCTGTCTCTTTGGTCTTTTCAATCACCATTGCTTTTGCTTTCTCTGCGTTGATCATTAGGCCAAATTTTCTATTGGCTTCGTCTATATCCGCATACTTGTGTATAATTATGTATAGTTCTATGAACGGGGTTGTGATTCTTTATGTCGTCTACCAGCGTCCTATCAGCAGCGATGTGAATTGTGTGTACGTATCTGGCTATTTTTATACCGCTTTTGGGAACTTCATAAGGTTTTAGACGCGGTTGTCCTATAGACCTAGAAAGATGCGACTTTAGGTAAGTTGAAAATGTCTCTTTAGATGTATCAGTATGAGGTTTTAGTAGCTTCATTTTCTTACCCTGGGCAGACGAAAGCCAGTTCTGACTCATGTCGACTGATCTTCCCACCAACAGTGTACGGTCAGCGTATTTATTTTTACACCAAGTTCGTTAGGGAACACAAGTGCAGACGAATTCTCGTATAGATTATCTTTATTCGATGACGGAGATTTGAACTTTTCACCTGTTGTGTGACAGTGCAGCACGCTAACCACTAGCCTTATTTAGATTTGGTTTTGAAATCAGAGTAAAAAGTGAAGTACGGACTGATCTGGCATTCCAATAAAGACCTGTTGCTTTGAAACAGCACACGTGACACAATTAGGGTAAGGTGGGGCAAAACGCCCCCTTTAAGGGTTTTTGCTAATTTACACCGTGAGTAATAGCATTTTAAGCATGAAATTATTGTAGGGTCCAGTACTGAATGTCCCAAATAAAGTATAATTGTGTTCGATAAAATTCCGAAAAGAATGCCATAGAAAATAATTAAATACAAAATGCTTCAAAGGGGGCGTTTTGCCCCATTAGCATTTTCGAAAAATCTCTGTGGCCTTTAAAGCAGAGGTGGGCAAACTCCGGCCCGCGGGCCGGATCCGGCCCGCCAACACTTTTTCTCCGGCCCCCACAATTCTTCAGAAAATGTTTCAAAAAATTCAGACCGCGAGAAGTTTCTTCGTTTCACTCAAGTGGCGCTGCTCTCTTGCTTACAATTCCGGTCTCGTCTTTAATAATAACTCCATGCATTAACTCGGCCGATCTGCCCCACTTCCCTGCAGAGGTTTTTGCACATGATCTGTATTCGTTCAAGTTAAGCTAATGTTGCTTTCAAAGCAGACGAAGGAACAAAACTACGGGAACTTTTCTACCCTGCAGTTGCAAACTGCAGAGTAGGAAAAATATTGCCTTCAGCTGTCATGTTTGACAGAAGAGTTCTCCAGACGATTTCTGGATGTTAAATCAATTGAGACTAAATTTGCTGTGCTTACTATAGGCCTACCTTTCGAATTTGACTATGACAATTAGCTCATATACAGAACTTCAACTGCAGTTAACCGACCCACAACGTAACATAGTTCTCAAAGAGCAGCTCAAAGGTTCAGACCTGATAACATTCTTTTCTTCGCTCAGGAAGGAAAAATTCTCAAATCTAAAAACTTTTGCTTTAAAAATGTTTGTGTTATTTGCATCCATTTACACCTGTCAACAAAGATGTTCAATTATGAAGATAAACAAATCCAAGTACAGGTCTTAGTTAAGTGATCTAAACTTGAACTCAAACTGTGATTTGCAACCAGCGCAATCACTCCGGATTATGGGAAACTTGTTAATTAAATGCATGCATATTCATAGTCGCATACATCTCATTAGTAACAGCCAAAGTGTACTTAATATATTATAAATAAGTAAACTTCTTTCCATGTTAGTCGTTATTCAAGTAAAAAATTGTTATCCGGCCCTCCGAATTTTTTTGGCTTTAAATGTGGCCCCATGTGCCAAAAGTTTGCCCACCCCTGCTTTAAAGCCTAAATGCACTAATTATTGTACTCTTTAAAGATGTACATTAGTCTACTTGCCTCTGGGGGTTATTGTAATATAGTTTTCATAAAAGTTTTGATTACTTTTCCATACCTTTTTACGCAATAAAGAACAATTTGTTTAAAAATAGGCCGGCTCTAAATAACATTGAACTATACCACAGGGTCATCGTTTTAGACACCTGAAATGTCGAAGCACATCATCAGCAGACAGCTGCAATCACTCTTTTTATACACCACAAACAATAAGAAGTAAAGATTTCTGGAAATAATTAAGCCTACACTCAGTGTGTTGTCTAGAGCAACAGTGAGTGTTAGAACTCATTAAGTTGGCTTAACTTTGAATAAATGTCAAATCAAATCAATCTACACTGTCGACCTGGGGTCCTTGCTGGCGGCTGGGTCAGTTCTTAGAGAGTCCTATGCTGACGACATGCAGGCCTATATACCCTGCCCGGCTGTCCCGGCTGTTGTAGCCGTGGAAACCATGACCCATCCAATGAAGACCCTGCAGGTCTGGATGTCTGAAAACCGTCTGCGGCTTAACCCGGCTAAAACGCAGTTTAATTGGCTTGATACGCCCCAGCAGCTCTCTAAAATAGATCTGTCTTCTCTTGCCCTGCAATACCCACACCTTTCTTTCTCGACCTGGGTCCGGGACTTGGGAGTCATCCTGGATCAGGAACTTACATTCATGAGGCACATAAACCTTCTTTCCCACAGCTGCTATTACCGGCAGCTCAATGTGATTCCTCGACCTCTGTCCCCCGGTGTAGCTTCCACGCTTATCCATGCGTTTGTTGCTTCTCGGTTGGACTACTGCAGTGCCATAATTATATGACGGACTTTACCCAAACTCATGCTTAAACGTTATAGATAAATTGTCGAGTCTAAAGATCCCAGGTTGGGAGACTTTCGTAAGGAGCCTCTTTTTCGGCGTTAGCTTGGCAGCCGTTTAAAGCGAATTCCCAGAATGAACTCCCTCCAGAACAGCACTTACAGAATCAGTAGCCTATCAAGATAACCTCTGTCTTGTTATTTATATATTCGCACCATATTTTAGAAAGTTGTAGAATAATATTTTATACACACTGTCATGAGAATGGGCATCAAAACTGATGTAATGATGGCATCATTTATACCATAAATATCATCATTATAATAATGCCTAAAGCATCATTTAATGGTTGATGGTCTATTCGAGTGAATCTCAATCAAAAATTTAATAAGCAACTGAAAAATAATGTGATATTGGAAGCTATTGAGCATGTATAAAGAGGTAAATACCTTAATGTTACTGCGGGGCAAAATACCCCCGACTGTGGGGCAAAACGCCCCTCTACGGGGCGTTTTGCCCCGCTTGGGGCTACCTTGTGAGATTGCCAATATCATACAAAACGTAATATAAAAGCCCCATTTACTATGCATTATAATTCGAAATACCGTATACTTTTAAACTATATTTGTACTTTTGGCTATGCCTAGCATTTTGCATCATGTAATGATACAGAATTGGCAGTAAACCCTTACAAGGAAACACGAAAAAATCGATTTTATTGAATAAAAATTAAGCAAACCATCAAAAAGACAAACTGACTGACAATTATCGAAATAGGGTACAACTAATAGACCCCAGAACAGTCAGGTAGCGATTACCTAGCATAGGGGAGACAGGGTGGGGTGGGGGCGTTTTGCCCCGAGGGGGCGTTTTGCCCCACCTTACCCTATACCCCCTAGAGGCCCAAGATGACGCCACGTACATCTTTCATCTCATAACGTGTGCATTTATACGACATTAAAGTCACGTTTGACGGATTTAAGCAGCATCTCATGAACACATAAATCTGAATTTTATGCAAGAAATTCACCTGTAACTCCCCAAATGACGTAATATATACATACATATATACATATAATTGTTATACAGGCATTCTCCATATACAGGGTACGCACTCGTGTATACACAATACATATGAATACTTGAGCATGTGTATTTATAGGGCCTACTGGCCATACATATATCAGAGAGCTAGATTGCTGCTATATAAGTAATGCTAACTAGTAACATATATTGGGCTTAATGCAGACCAATGCATTGCAGAAAGTATATCAGCCAAGTGACCGATTGACCCACAGTCTGAAAGTAGCCTTCAGAACTAGCAAACAGGGATAAAGGCAGACAAGGACGTGTAGAGAGATACTGACAGAGGACGGCAGGAACTCACAGACAGACACATTCACTTAGACAGATACGGAGACGTACGGAGACACATGGAAGAGGGTAGCCAAGCATTCAAGACGGACATGTTCTAAGTTAGGCAGCCGCTAGACGCTGAGGTACACACAGCTTGCTATAAGTAAGTAAGTATATCCTTTAATTGTACCAACTGCTAACCGCACTTTGGTTTACAAGTAAGTCACAGTTATGTATTAGGAAAACCTAATTGTCCATAACAAAGAATTATAAAACAAGGTAGTAATAATAAATCATAATAATAGTTATAAGATGCCAAAAAACCAGATAATTTTATCATTATCGAGATAATGATTAATTAAAATTGACTAAATAGAAAAAATATAGGTGAGCTATATGCATGCAGATGGGAAGCCAGTAGCGACCAATGGCCGCAGCACAGGTAGGCTAATCCTAGCCTCAGGTGTTCGCCAGATATAACTATTAAGGACATGGAAATGGATACAAATGCTTGGAATAGGCTGTCTGGTAGAAGGCGCAGGGACCGATAGCCTGTAGAGGCCAGTCTGGCGAGTGGAGGAAGTGGTCATGGAGGATGAGATAGCTGGGCCCGAAGAGAAGAGAGTTAGGAGAGGTTTTCAGAGTTCAGTTCTGGCAGTGCTCGCAATAAGACGCTCGCGAGAATGCACAACATTGACGGCGAGAACTGACTCAGACAGAAGTTATAGAATCGTGTCTAATACTAAATAGATACTACAGCTGCAGTTGTCTCATGTAGAATAGACACTTAATTCGTTGTAAGCTACGTCGTAATCGTCTCTGTAGCATAGTTCAATGACTCTTTACGCATTCGAAAGAGTATAGGCTGCTCGTTGAAGTGACAGTATTGATGACAATAAACGAGAACAGGAACATTCGTGTCCAATGTTGGTCGGTAGTCATGTCAGTCACAACTAGACGACAATGAGCTATCCGATACATATGCAATCATTTAAAGAGGCGTTATATATATTATACAGTTTGATCAACTGTCAAGCTACATACGGAATGGGCCCCGCTGGTTGCCCACGCGAAAACACATTGAGTTATTAAGATGCTTTTGCTGCTGCGGAACTGTATGTGGTTCATCCTATCTTAGGGAACTACGTATTTCAGCGTCGTCCTTATCTGGCCACAGATCTTTTCGTACTGCCACATAGCAACGTGGACGCTTTGCAGCGGTCGGCCCCTCATTCTTCAACAGACTTCCATGCAGTCTTCACCGTAATATATTTTTCTATTTTTAACGCCTCTATTTCGCAAGCGCTTGAAGACCATTCTGTTCGACTGTGGTGTAACTAGTGTTGTATTGACAGATCGGGAGCACTCTGATGCGTTCCAATTAGAGGCACTATATGAATATGCACGTGCATATGTAAAATTTACGCGCCGTGTAAATATGATGGGACAGTGACAAGTTCCAAGGAAAGGCCAAGGTTCCTTGGATTGGCACTGAACGTTCTCCTACTAAGACGTTCTACGACCAACTGAACGGCCGCAGAAAATTATCTTCTGCTACAGACGCAGTGGATGAGGGATGACGGGAGGCATCGTCTTCTATCATCTGTGAGGGATTATTTTGTGTTGGAGTTCGTCCGTTGCAAGTCTCTTCACTTGCTGTCGCTTCTCTTCCTCTACGCTGCATAGTCTACGAACTTCGCATTACTATCAGCTCTAGAATGATCAGCTGTCGTATGGGCTCTTCATGTCTGAGGTGGCTCACCAGTTGTTACGCTTCTCTCTTAGCATACTATTTGCTTAGTGATTAATTTTTGTTTGTAATGATTTTAACATGATTTACATTGACACAGACAGCGCCTTTTATGGGGAACTTAAAAGGCGCCATAGTGTCTGGAAACATACACAATAAATGCATACATACGTACATATAAGTACATTGTTGCATTTACAGATAGATCTAGGGAACCAATAAATGCATTCTATAAGTCGCTTAAATCTCTTTTTAGCCGTGGCTGGGAGTGCCTCTGAAGGGGCGCTATATAAATTTTCAGAATGAATGAATGAATGAACACTGAAATCTGTCAAGAGTAAATATATTTATTTCTTGTGTAGAATGTTTTCCAATGCTATCCATAACCAGATACAAAATCCAATTTCCATAAGGTAGGGAATAAAGTAAGAACCACAACGAGACATCAACCAACGGGAACGTCAAAACACCAATAAGCCTCATGGACCACACAGCACTAATAGAAAACCGCTGTCCAGACCAAAACCCTAAACAGACCAGAGACAGCACATCTTCCGCCGTAACCATTATACATTTTATACGTCATTCGAGATCGTCTTTTCTCTCACTGTCTCCATCTGTCTGCGTCTGTGAATGTATCTCCATCTCTCTGCCGGGTCTTTGTCCATCTCTTTCTCTCTTTGACTGTCTTCCTTTCTTTCTCTCTGTATCTCCGTCTCTTCCTCCGTAGTGCGAAACACTTATCATTTCTCTTTCTATATTTATCCATGACATTGTTTTCGATGTGGCTGTTCTGTCTCCGCCCACCTCTGCTCTGGCTCTGCCTGTGCTTTTCTCTGCCTCTTTTTCAGCCTCGTCCTCTTTCTGTGCTTCTCTCTGCCTTTGTCTGTGTCTCTGCCTTTGCCTCTTTCTATGCTTCTCTCTGCCTCTGCCTCTGTCTCTGCCTCGTCCTCTCATTGGACGAATGTTTTGTTTCAGTGCTCGTGAATAAACTGCTGCCTTGCGCATAGCTTTAGAGTTACTGTAGCACTTTAGAAATTTGGATTACGATTGAAATTACGATTAAAATTACGCATTTACTGACTTTCGTCTTTGGAAATTTTAAACGAGAGTTCGTAGGCTGTCGCCTACGGTTTTTCTCAGTTGAATAAATGAAAGTGTTAGCAGTTTGTCATTATATTATTTCGTATATCACATTAGTTCGGGCAATTTATTAAATAAACCATAGGGGCCATATGCATTAATTATTAACCTAGCGGTCAGTTTAATCCAGTAAATCGTAAAGATTAACGACCGGTGCGAGTGACAAGCCGACACAGCGTGCTCCTATTTTTATGGTTTTCGTTCAAGTATTTATCTGTGATGAACAGCGGCAGTCGGGTATCCGCTCAGAATAGACTTAGTTTCTATAATGTTGACATCCCTATGTAGTAGGCGACCGATAAAAATAAGTAATCAAGCTTAAACACGATTTATCTATTCAACTAAAATATTTCGCAAACTATGCAGTCACAGCTAATAATCAATCACTGTGGCATACACTGTGCAATAAATAACAGTGAATTAAGAATCATTGAGAGTAATTTGCTGAAGTCTTAGCCGACCATTTAGGGACAGGTCTCTGAATCACTACGTTCCCTGAATTTTGTGGTACCGCAGTTTCAGTAGAGCGACTTAAAATGTCTGGCAACAGATTAAGCTTTCCAGGGCGATGTTTAATCTCCAAGGATTACTCCTGTAACTCGAGACTCCATCAAAGCAGTTTCTGATTGGACCATCCTGTTAAGGAATTCAAACTGGCTGTGATCCGTACACTCAATGACAAGAGAAGACCCGAAGTATACACACTGAGAGCGTTTGCTCTGCCAGCAGCATCGCCATTTCCTCTTTCTCGGTTGAATAGCATCAGCGTTCGTGCATCTTAGTCTTACGGTTGAGATAGCACATCGAATGTTCGACGCCATCCACAACATGACATAAACAAGCATAGACATAAAAATTTGATGCATCAATAGCAATAAAAACGGTACATCAAATCCGGTGGGCGTCAAATTGGGGAGAAGCTAATCGCGACTTCGCGACATCCACAAAAGCTTTTCAGCTTCAGACGATCGATGAAAAGGTTGACCCCATTCCAACAAAGTGGTCAGCGCAAGGCTTATTTCTGAGAAGCATGGAAGATATTTTCTCTAGTGTCCTGCCAAACCCAAGAAAAACTGAATCTAAGTTTCATTTGTGTGGTGCGAGAAATTCAACAGAACTTCGATTTTGAATATCAGAGGTTGCATCCAAAAGAGCAGTTGAGCAAACGTCCGGAAAGTCATGTTCTTTCTTCTTTTCATCGTTAACACAAGACTCGAGATTTAAGCATATAGCATCTTTAGTCTCAAATCGTTTCATTAAGTTCACTTGACAAACGTGTTTAGTTTTCCTACTGTCGTAAGTAGCAATAAGGTTGTGGCGATGTCCTATCCCCACTCAAAGTACTCTTATCTAAGCCTATAGGATAATTGAGCTTTGAGGCTGAGATAGGTATCCATTCTCTCCTCCCAATCCTTGAGGCCACCTCTTTGCTGATGATGTCCAGGCATATGCTCATGGGCTCCTTCCTCTCAACTTCTTCTTGCTGAGCTCATCGAAACTCTTTCTCGTGATCTCCATACCTGGATGTCTTCCAATCGCATCTCCCTCAACTCGTCCAAGACCAACTTCATTCTCTTCTGCTCACATAGGAAACCTATTCCTAATGTAAACATAAATATTTGTATCAACAATCAGCAGATAGTTCAAGTGAACTCCTGTAAATTCCTAGGTGTTTACATTGATAGCCACTTAACCTGGAAAGTCCACATACACCATATCTCTAGTAAAATTTCCAAAAGTATTGGGATAATGCATCGTATCCGTAATATTATGCCCCTAAACATCTTACTCAGCCTATATTATTCCCTAATTTACCCCTACTTAACTTATTGTAACCCTGTCTGGACCTCTAATTATTACTCACGACTGAAATGTTTGTTTGTCTTGCAACGACGTGCAGTCAGAGTCATTTCTAAGAACCTTTATGGTATAGAAAATACTGAATGCTGTTTTTCTAGTTTGGATATATATTAAAACTTGACTCTATAAACAAATTTCTAATCTCTATCTTTATGTTTAGATATGAACGTAACCTGTTGCCATCAGTCTTTGATAACTATTTTAAGAAGCATATTGGTCGTCATCCTCATTATACCAGATCCCAAGCTGGCTTCTACAGCGCCTTTGCTAGGACAAACACAAGATCATTTGCAATTAAGCTTACGGGCCCATCAATATGGAATTCACTTCCTCTGGACATCCGTTTGGTACCATGTTTATCACTATTTGAAAAATGCTACGACAGTTTCTATGTTTATAATGATTGCGCTTGGCACAGTTGGCAATTAATTGTGCGCACATTGATATAACTAATTTTTATAAGTTCATGTTTGTTGACATGGAATTGACTAGTTAAGTAAGCATACATTTAATTCTCTTGATTGGGATATGCTTATTTTGTGTGTGTTTATTTTACCAAGTTCTTTTCTGTAATCCTGTTTACAGTAATAGGTGCTCGGCTGAGTCATGCTGATCATCTGATGCATTTTCTTTTCGGTTTTTTGTTTGTTTTTGTTTTGTTTATTTGCATTTTCTTGTATTTTCAACTAGTCCTTTACTTTTCATTCATACTATACCGCAAGGACATTATTTTCAGGGCCTGGTTTTTGTCCCCATCATTTTTCTTTTTTGGTGCCATCTTATTACTATGTAACAAATAGGCAGCCCTAATTAAGCGGGACCTATGTCCCTTTTGGGCTTTCCCTATTGTATCCCGAATGTTTTTACATTTCGATTGGTGCCTACTGTACTTTTGTATTGAATTCGGATCAATAAAGTTGAATTGAAAAATTGAATTGAATCTGGTTTGGCACTCCTCAGAAACTGCAGATACTTGACTTTGCTCTGCTCTGTCAAAGATTTCGCTTTTCACTTTCTCGTCTAGCGTTCGTGATCTAGAAGTGACCCTTAACAAATCTCTTACCTTAACTGAACACATTTCCAAACTCACTCGCACTTCCTACTTTAACCTAAAGCGCCTTAGAGCTATCCGTCGCTCTGTCTCATCTCCAATTATCACTTCAATTGTCCATGCATTTGTCTGCTCTAGACTTGACTACTGCAATTCCCTCCTCATTGGTCTTCCCAAATGTCCGTCTTGCTCCTCTTCAGTCCGTTCTCAATGCTGCTGTTAGAATAATTGCCCGTCTTACTCGATTCTGTCATGTCACCACCTTTATGGCAGAAGAACTAAACTGGCTCCCACTTTCTGCCCGCATGCAATTCAAGATCCTCATCCTTAACTCTAAGGCTCAACTTGGTCTTGCTCCGAAATATTTATGTGACTTAATTCATCGCCCTCACTCTGCTGCTTCTCTTCGTTCCTCTGACCCTTTGGACCTGGAGCCTCGTTTACCGTGTCAGGACTTCTCTGGCTCAATCTAGGTCTTTTGCTTCCATTGGCCCTGCTCTTTGGAATGAGTTTCCTCTGTCCGTTCGTTCTTCTATTCTCTCAGGTAACGTTAAGTTTCTTAAAACTTGCTTCTTCTCTCTGGGTCTCTCGCACTGGGAGCGCTTCTGAATGGCCCTCCCGCTAGAAGCGCTTTATAAATATCCGAATGGGCACTTCTGGAATTACAGAAAGACAGTTGCGTAGGCCTACCGGACGTTGATGGAGGCGAATGACCGTCGAGACGTTACAAGAATTAACTCCTGATTGGATGGATTTATGAGAGAAACTGAAGAAAACGATCAGTTAGTTATGTGCGTGACAGGGATAGTTGAGATAATATCCTGACGAGAGGTAAGACATTGGTGACTGAACTACAGAGTTATATATACAATTATACATCGTATAGTTTCGTATAGATGTATGGGCGAACCTAAAGTCTCCGTGTAGAACTCGTACGTTTAAACAGTGTCGTTGCGAGTTCGTCGTTGAAAGCACACGAACTGGATTCGAAATCACATTCGAAGGAGTTGAAGGAACATTTCTATTTGATGCAACTTTTGGTGAAAGAGCCGAGTGGAGAAGTTCTTCGAGTTGCAACAGGTGTGAAATATCGTTAACGTCAGCTTCATCGTCGCGCAACACGGATGCCATCGGGAACTCATTGTGCATGACTGGAAATTGAAGACGAGTGACTGATTTACGAAGGAGGTTATCTAGGTTATAATGATGTAAATAGCATTACTACAAGGTGCTGGTCTAGGCAGGTTATATAGAACATTCTATGAGTTTATATCTTATAGTTAACATTGATGTTAATTGAAACTGACATGTTCCTATAGAATCAATACATATATTCATTTGTACAGAACTGACTGCATCTGATTCGTTGAAATTATTAACTGAACCTACATAATTATGCAATGGGGACAGAAACGAATTACAAGTAGCCTGGCATATGATCTGTGCCTATCGCCTTGTAGGCCTAGATTCAAAAATTGTGAGATCGTTGTAAAGGTAATCAACATTACCCAACTGTTCCAACCAGTCTTGTTGTCAAGACCTTAAACCTCAAGACCAAGACAAAGACCAAGATCTTGAACCTCAGGACCAAGACCAAGACCAAGACCTTGAACCTCGAGACCAAGACCAAGACCAAGACTTTGAACCTCGAGACCAAGACCAAGACCTTGAACCTCAAGACCAAGACCAAGACCAAGACCCAAAAAATCGAAATCAGGTCAAGACTTCTAAAAATTGTCAAGTCGGAATATTCGCTATTTTAATGAAAACATGAGTCTTTTATTTTAATCAAGCAAATTAACTTTGAATGCAAACTGCAGAAAAATCCGAATTTGTATTCAAAAGTCCTTCATACAAACTCTTATACCAAATGCCTTTTGTATTTTATAAAAACCAATTCGCTCAGAATTTTCTGACCAAGACGTGCCTGGTGGGCCTCATAAAAATTCCGCCATTTGAAAAAAACGTTCTACAGGTGCTGAAGTCGCTGACACACACACAGAGTCGCTTTTCAAGCACTGGATGTAAATGTAGGCTACAGATAGTGAGTCCTTTTGAAATCTTCCCATGGTTTATCATACCGTCTGATACAGAATAACTGTTGCTGCTGCCAATGGGTTTTCCTGACCAACATGACTTGTATCCATCCATAGATATTGGTCGTATGATGCAAGCAGGCTTGATACAGAATTCTTGAGTTCTGTCATATTAACAGCCGGTCTTGGTCTTGGTCTTGCGAGACCAAGACCAAAACTTTGAACCTCAAGACCAAGACCAAGACCTTGAACCTCAAGACCAAGACCAAGACCAAGACCTTGAACCTCAAGACCAAGACCAAGACTTTTAAAAACGAACTCGAGTGCACTCGAGACCAAGACCTTGGTCTCGAGGACAACAAGACTGGTTCCAACACACTGTTTGGTCCATAGTTCTTGGCCAAAACGACTAACCAATCAAGGCAACAAAGACAACGATATTTAGTCACCAGGCTGGAAAGTAACCATCTTTGTATGCTTATCAAAGAACTCTTTCAACCTTATAGATGGAGCGACTGATACACTGTCGTAGTACAGTAAAACTGACATGCGAATATTTTCAGGTAAATCCAAAGCAAAATCAATTTGATTTAGAAACACTTCCCAGCCCATCTCTATCCAACCAGCTAGACTCAGTTAAATCCCAAGATCGTTTCACATTCTCCCATAAAGACTCCCAGTAATCAAATCAGACGCAGAAAATTGACAAATCGCCCATTATGACGTTTAATCGCATGAACCGGAAAAGTCTTTACCGTAAGAATACCCTTTAAAGTGTACCGCTGTCCGCTAGACGGCAAAACCTATCTGATGGATGGAACCTGTCATATCAACATTCGTTTAAGAATGATAAAACTGACCTTGGTTTATACAATTTGACATTCACTCAGAAATATTCGCATTAAATCTGACATGCAATCGGTGCAACCGCCGGACAAAATTTCTTTAGGAAGCCCCAAATGGTAAACACAGTAATCCATGTCGATATGATTCCGTAGCGGAAATGCCAATGGATGACGAGAAGCCCTATTAGTTATAGTATAAAAATAGATTTTCGTTGACTATAGGCCCAACTAAATGCTAAATAACTCAGAAAAGGGCTTGGAAATAACTGTTAAAGTTTTAATTTTACCACGCATCGTATTTTCTCTCTCTTCTTCAACCTTTGAGTAACGTTCTAACGCAAACAAGACAGTAATTCTTTACCAAGCCAAGACTAGTATTCCAGATTGCTAACAGTTTCTCTCAAAAGCCATTCCAAAGTATTCAAAGTACTCAAAGTATGCACGAAAGAAGTAATTTTTTCCTTAGTTTACTCACACGAGAATTTGAATGAGTAAAGTGATCTGTTTAATCCGACTTCGAAGTTGCGTTACAGCATTGTCTCTGCTCTGGTTGTCAATTGTGCTCTAGTTGTCAATTGTGCTCTGGTTGTCAATTGTGCTCTAGTTGTCAATTGTGCTCTGGTTGTCAATTGTGCTCTAGTTGTCAATTGTGCTCTGGTTGTCAATTGTGCTCTGGTTGTCAATTGTGCTCTGGTTGTCAATTGTGCTCTGGTTGTCAATTGTGCTCTGGTTGTCAATTGTGCTCTGGTTGTCAATTGTGCTCTGGTTGTCAATATTCTCTAGTTGCCAATTCTGCTCTGGTTGTCAATTGTGCTCTGGTTGTCAATTTTGCTCTGGTTGTCAATTGTGCTCTGGTTGTCAATTGTTCTCTAGTTGTCAATTGTGCTCTGGTTGTCAATTCTGCTCTGGTTGTCAATTCTGCTCTGGTTGTCAATTCTGCTCTGGTTGTCAATTACCGACCGAGATTCTGGGCCATTGTCGTAGCCACAACATCTAGAGGAGGTGTCCGCTAAGTCAAGTGTCATATCAAATAGAATGTGATTCCTTACGCAGCCGATCAATTAGAAAACCATGGTAGGAGCGACAATTTTAACATTTTCAATACTCGTTAAGTTTCCAGCCTCTCCTAAATCCTCCAACATAACGTTACTATTACTTAGCACACTAATGTATTTGTAACATATTGCGGTTTGTCAATGTGAGTCGATAATAAACGAATAATAATAATAATAATAAAATTGTACAATGTACCTGAATATTACCCAGTGGTACTTAGATCCTTGTAATTCCCTTGAGCAAACGATCATAGTTGGTACCTTAATACTCCGGCGTGTCCAATAATTCTTTACGTTTCCAGGTGAAATGACGGAATGCCAAAAATGATGCTCCTTAAACCCAGCTTTTCAATGACGACTCGTGTCTTCGCTGTTTTTCTTTCTGTTCAAAGTTGAAGTTGTCTATCTGCAACTTTCAGTTTCACTGGACGTTTTCTCTCTCCAGCTAAACGTTTCCTTTTTTAAAAGTCCAAGCATAGCCAAACTTTTTAATAAATGCCGCTACACTCCCAAATCCAACCATAATTAAAAACAGTTATTGCAAAACATGCAAAGACCAAGATAGGCGCGGAGTATCAGACTGCACGTCGCTAATAGTTAAAACTCAGAAGCAGTACTTTATGAACAGGTTCACATAATATGTTAGCTTACAGGTCTATTGAAGTTGTACAGGAGCACTAGAATCTGATGACGATAAACTTAATTTATTTCTAATGTGCAGTATTTAGCATTTACAGATGCTTTCTACAATCAGTTATTAAATCACACTTCGAAGAGGCAGCAACTGAAGTCAGCACCACAAAAGATTTGAACCTACGAGAACGTCAAAACGTCAAAACAGACCAAAACCGACACGAAGAGAAGTTTGATGGACAAACACCCAAAACATAACGGACTGAAAACAGTCTTAACTATCTCTTCCTCTAAGTGACCACGCACCTGTCACTCATCTAGGCCAAAGGGTCACATGCAACACACACATATACATATGTATAGACCTATGTACAGAAATATATATATATATATATATATATATATATATATATATATATATATATATATATATATATGGAACGCCATTAGTCAATGAAATGGGGTCGTCAGTTCTAATGACCGGCATAAATTACCGACGACGCCGTGTGGCTGCTTCAGACCTGCGTCCAGTTGTCGCCTGTGTATTGACGACATTAGGAGAGCGTGGGCGATATTCTGGGACGTCGTCCTGTGAACGCATATGGCGGATCTCTGGCTCGCACTAGCGCCTTGTCTATTATTCATGGTCGGCTAAATGCTGACCTAAGACCTAGACGCGTGTGCAACTCATACACGGGAGCGACTTATGCAGTTTGTCAGCTCGTTTTCCGGACGCTTCTAAAACTAATTTCATTGTGCCTGCCAGCCGTCGAAATGATAGCTTTTAGCGTTTGCCATGTGCACGATAGGCGCGGAGAATTTTTGAAAAAGCGCACCTGCCAATGTTTTTCGAAGCTTAGTGCGGTGTAGGGCAATATTGGGATGCTGTGTCCACTTAGAAAGTAAAGGGTCGTCCATTACTTATGTCAACAAACTTGGGGAGGGGGTTTGAAAAAGTTTAACAATTCTTGACAAGGGAGGGGGTGTTCAAGAGAAATTGACGTTAACAATAATTCAATTAAAAGCAACAGTAGATTCAGAATTATTTTAACCCTCAAGTGACCAACTGGGGTCCTGAGGGACCCCAGCATAGTATCGGCCTCTGGTATTTTTTGGCTATCAAATATTTTGTCACGGCATTTTATGAATTTGTCACCTGGCTATTGCTCACTGTTTACGTCTTGTGGAATCCGGTTTTGCTTTTACGGTAATTTTTAAAATAAAAAATATCCAGTGGGGTCCCGCAGGACCCCAGTTTCAGCAATGCTTTTCTAGAGAACCGAACGCTACTTTATGAATAGATATTATGACAGCGAGAATTGATCTGGAGCGATACAATGCAAAAGAAGCCCTACTCTTGCAGAGAGTGCTGATACAGAATACTATAGCACGGATAATCTAAATTTATATAGCGCCCTTTCAAGAAGTCTACTCAGTATCGCTTCCGATCCAGGCCCGGTCAAAAAGAAAGGTCTGGAGAAGGCCATAGAAAATACCTGAGAGGTCCCTAAGGGGACAATGACTCAGGTTCGGAGAATGATGATCATGTATCTGAGAACTCTGAAAGCAGTGGTGTGGAAAGTGCAGACGACGAAGTCGACACAGAAACACAATGCCTATCTGTTCAAGTCACCAACAGTCAAAGCACTATTTCAGTTAGAAAAAGAGGTCGTGGTCATAGGTTGCGTGGTAGAGAAGTAGGAGGATTGCAAGTAGGAAGATAGCAAGTAGGAAGATAGCAAGTAGGAAGATAGCAAGTAGGAAGATAGCAAGGTGATACGGTTGGAACAAATTCGGCATCGGGTCATTCGATGACTGACAAAAACGGTTTGTGTGGGAAAGACAGCCTCCGGCATCAGGCCGTCGGCGAGTTCAAGACGTCATTCGAATTCCTGCTGGTGTAAGTGCCGCACCACGGTATGACACAATTTTTATATGTACCAGCTTTCTTGGCTCCTGAAATTATACAAGATATTGTTCTTCAGACTAACAGAGAGGCAAGGAGACGAATATGTGTCTAGAATGAACGAAATCCTCGTGATCAACGTGCTGAATGGAAACCTGTCAATGACAAGGAAGTCCTGACGTTCATTGGACTCTGCATACTCGGTGACCAACTTACTCTTGAAATGTTTGTTCCTCAACCTGGCAAAGCTGTATTAGCTATATCCATGCTACACCACAATGCTACCACCGATGCTCAGATGATCAGCAATCCAGAAATGATCCTCCATTACAGTGGAACCAAAAAGCGATGTTGACAATATGGATCACCTGGCTACAATGCACACCAAAAGAAGAAAAATCAGCCGTTGGCCCATGGTGCTGTTTTTCAACATCCTCGACATAGCTGGAATTGCTTCTTATATTCTGTGTCTGGCAACAAGGTCGACTGGCAGATTTCGAAGACCACACGGTGACGACGTATCTTATTGATAGAGCTCGGATATGCCATAGTAACACCACACATGAAACAACAAGCAATGACTCCTATAATCCTGGCATCAATCAGAGCTGCGATGAAGAACTGTGGTGTAGAAGTTCAACACTGTCAACAACATTCAGCTTCAATCACCAGAAGCTCGAAGGCCAAGCGTCGACGATGCTCACTGTGCCAACGCGGTAAAACAAGAAGGCAGCGTGAATGTACTTCATGTAACCGGCCTAATTTTAACTTGTCAGACAATTAGATGGTAAGCAAAACCCAGGTAAACAATGAACAGATAGAACTTGTACTTGTAGCAAAATAAAGTGAAGTTTAAACAAGAGCAGAAAGCACTGAACGTGTTATCAACTATTGGGGTCCCACAGGACCCCAGTTGGTCATATTAAGGAGTAAAATATGTTGGTCGCATGAGGGTTAAGTCTTTATTAGTGATCTAGCCTTTTTGTTTGTAATTTAATCAAACTCGATATTTTCTTCGTTTTAAATTATCATTTTTTGGTTCCCAGATTAAATGAGAAAATGTGCTGCATGATCTCTTATTAAAATGCGAATATCCTAGGTTCTTTTGAAAATCTAATATTTTGAGTTTCTTTTCGATTGGGGAGGGGGTAAATGTTTTGACTTAATTTTAATAAAGGTCCTCGAATGTTTGACAGTTATTGACAAGGGAGAGGGGTCAATATCTGCCTAAAATTTATTGATATAATAAATGGACGACCCCTGACCCTTATGTAAGCTCGAATATAAATGTTTACCAGGTAACGTTTGGATTAAACATAAACCTTTTTCTTATCCATTTAATATTAGGCCTAGTAGTTTAAAGGTTGGGAACTGAGCTTTTCAAATTATGTCATTTATTACGTTAATATTTTGACTGACTCTGACATTGGAAAAGGCAATTTCTATTTTTGTTATTTACGTGAAATAAGAATTATGGTGCAGAACGTTTTATTAAAACGCTAAAGAATGGTCAAATTCGCTTAAAATGTTGGCGAAACACACTAACAAGTTTTGTGTTTATTTCTGTAGACACATGTTTGTCTATGTTTGTTTTCCGCGCATGGAACTCATCGCCACTGGTTATCCGGTCCATAGACTCCCACCCTACTTATTGGAATCACCTTAAGGCGTATACTTGTTTCGTGTGGCCTTTTTTTAATATTGTTTAAGGCGCTGCTGGACACAGATTGCGTGGCGCCATAGCAAGTACTGTGTGATGAGGATGATGATGATGATGATGATGATGATGATGATGATGATGATGATGATGATGTTGATGATGATGATGATGATGATGATGATGATGTTGTTGTTGATGATGATGGTGATGATGATGATGATGATGATGATGATGATGATGATGATGATGATGATGATGATGATGATGATGATGATGATGATGATGATGATGATGATGATGATGATACTATTAAGCCTTTTAAATACCTTAGAAAAGCGCTTCTCACGTGAGTCTAAATCATGATAAAGCCATTGAAGAAAAAATCGTATCAGTTAGCGAATAGTGCTCGGATAATTAGAGCCCCACCGGTGGAATCCCATTCACGGCTGATAGTAATCACCACGTTCGGAATTTATGGATTACGAAACGACGATAAAGAAAAGTCACACCATATATATATATATATATATATATAATATAATATAATATAATATAATATAATATAATATGATATAATATAATGTATATATATATATATATATATATATATATATATATATATTCGTTTATTGACAAACGGGCTGACACACCGCAACCTGGTACAACACTAATCTCTAGCAAATAGAAAGAAAGATTACTCCCAAAGGTCCAAGGGCAATTCAACACGATCAGCTTTGCTTACATCCAGTCGATCATGTTTATTCAACACCACAAAAACACACTGACGCGCATCAGTTGGGAGGAGAGATAGATAAATGGTAATACTCTTGCATCACGAACATGAGATCTTGAAAGACGCGGTTCGATACCCGCAAGCCCCCTCTAGGTCGACTCAGCCTTCCACTCTAAGGGGGCCGCAGTAAAATGAGCGGGGGCCTAATAGGTTGCAAAGACGTGTGTCCTATGAGATCTTGCATTAATGTGCCGTCATGTTTCACTGTTTCAATGTAACTTACTGTGGCTTGTCAGTGAACTTGTGAATAAACCGGAATATATATTATAGTTCGACATCCGGCCAAAAGCGTAACCTAACTTCAAATACTGAAATCTGTTAATAAAGTGCATTATGCACCACAGAGTGCCAGCCTGCTAGGCGCCCGAAGAACCTCGTATCACACGAACCCCAACACCAAACAATCCGTCGCCTCTGGTAGAAGACGCTTTGACCTGGCATCCCTCTATCACTGGATCTGCGGAGAACGACAATGTCGTTATAGAGCGGTGCCGCAGTAGAACTGTCAGCAGCAATCTATGGACTCTCTTGGTCTCTCCTATGGAGCTTGGCAGTTAGTTATCTGAAACCGCTCAAGATGGACAAAGTCCATGGTTGTGCACTTGTGCGCAAGACTTAAATGACTAAGTTAAGTTTTAAGCGAATCCCAATATTTCAGCTTCTAAAATTATCTTATGGTTCGTTTTAGTACACCTTGTGGGGGGAGCAAAGGGTGGAAGACCAAAGCGGGAACTTAATGAGATAGGATGTCAATCCCGGCAGTGGGCGGATTTTAACCGGGCTGCGGAGGTTTCCAGGACCGATACCCTGTCCATTGGTTATTCTCTGTCTACGAAATTCAAAATGGCATGGGAACTTCGCGCGAAACCCTCTAAGGCATGGGTTTAATTCAGGTTTTAACCTACATGTATGCAAGAGATATGTGTGCGCATTGTGCATGTATCCTGCGCATGTTTAACATGATTGTTGGTTCTTCTTCTGTATCGTTTCGGCGGATTATGTTGTCTAAGTTTAAAATATTAGAAATTTGCAGAGCATTGTAATCTTTTATTGGCTACTGATGCTAAGTTTGCATACTGGACTAAATCTCGTCTCTGCTGTGTTGCATAGTAACTCACAAGGACGCTTCGGCACGGCTACCTAGGAATCAATCAAAAGATGTGTCTTAAAAACCAACGCAGACAGTAACGGTCCAAAGTGATTGAATAGACGGGAAAATTTTGTTGTATGTACGCATGTGTGTATATATTTATGTATGCATATATTTATGTATGCATGTATATATGTATACGTACGTGTGCGACGGTCCAAACTGACTGCCTAACCCTTTTGGACTTGACCTGGGACCGATTCATCCTCGCCTATCGATTATGATTTGATTAAGCGCCTGTGAATAAACTGGTTCCCGCGACTTCGCTTTTTGGGCGCTGTAGAAATTCCGAGATTACACTTACGAACAGAAAACGTTTCCTGGACTGTTAAAGATGCCAGTGATCGTATGTCTTGTGACAGACTGTTCCAGAGAAACTGACCCTCAGACGACAAGGTGCTGTGCACCCAGCTTGCGCCAATATGTGAGGGCTCGGTAGACCCCTTGCATATCATCTTGGCGTGCATGACTACATGAGGATGGATGGGTTTCTGCTATTCGGTCCAAACTCCAACCGTATCATACCTACTTCTCGGAGGATAAGGAGAGACGCGGGTCTTTGGATTGACCTGGACTGTTGATCACTGGTGGCATTTCGATCTACTGATCAGTAGACGACGAATACCTGGATATCCGGACGGGCGTCAACTTATATCGGTGAAGGACGTTGGGCGGTGGCGCTATCGTGGATCGCGGAGGCTACTGCCTGTCTACTGTAACACTGCACACTATCGACGTAACGTAGACGCCGGCCATGATATTATCTGTCAGCTGTGGATTAGGATGCGTTGGTTGATCTCGGCGTGTGTGTGTATCGCAGCCAGACGCTGGTCATTCTTCCAGGGCAGTGGACAATGTTTTCGCTCGCTGATGAATTTTCTGCTCGTAATGACATTTAGTGTCATTAAGGCTTGAGAAGGAGCTCTTCTGATAACGGGATTGGCCCAATGTAAATTTCCCTGATAATCAAGTAAACGTTAGTGCGTATGTATGTAGGCCTATGTCTGTTTGCATGATATTGGATGTATATATGTATGTATGTTTGTATGATATTTAATGTATGTATGTTTGTTTGTTCGATATTGGATGAATGTATGTATGTATATTTGTATGATATTGGATGTATGTATGTATGTATGTATGTATGTATGTATGTATGTATGTATGTATGTATGTATGTATGTATGTATGTATGTATGTATGTTTGTATGATATTGGATGTATGTCTGTATGTATGTTTGCATGATATTGTATGTATGTATGTATGTATGTATGTATGTATGTATGTATGTATGTATGTATGCGCATGTATATGTCTATGTATTTGCATTTGAGCATCTAATCAGCGCCTCATGAAACCAACGCAGACTGTGCACAGACACACGCACACATATAAATACACACATAAATAGAGAGAGTGAGAGATACAGGGACAGAGCAACACAAAACAAGACGCACCGAGAAAGACAAGGACGTGCAGACAGACTAAAGTGACAGAAACACGGTCAGATACAGACACTGTAGACACACGCAGAAAGAGAGAGACACAAACAGAGAAAGAGAGAGACACACACAGAGAGAAAGCGACGACCAGCGACCGAGCAGGGAAAGAAGAGCCGATGGACGGACGATATACTTCGGCCGATGAGGCAGAGATGTTTCTCCGTCTAATCAATCGATCCGGAGCCAAGCGCCAACCGCTCCTCCAACTTCACCCCAGGCGCACCCCAAACCCCCCGTACTCATCGGCGTCGGCGGCGCAGGACCTGGCCCCGAGTCGAAGCACTTAACTCTGCGGCTCAGTCGGGTAAAGACGACGGGGTGTGGCATCGTGCTTTCGTCCGTCACGTAATTTGCCAATAAGAGACGCCGCGCGATGATGTAATTACTTGACGAAGGATTTATACGTTAGGAGCTGACCCCGTGCGGGATGGCTGTTTGCCGCTGGTGAACTGGGACAACGGCATCCGGTGGGGTACGGTTTGCTTATGAAATGTATATGTAGGCTATGTATGTTTGCATGCATGTACATAACATGTGTTATTTAGCATCATACACTTCATGGTGCACGGGGTCCTATCTTAGCGGACCTCGGTCCCTTTTGGTCCTCCCTTTGCATCCCGATCTTTTGTTAAATTTATGTTGTATTATGCAGATGTTTTCATTTGGGATCAATAAAATGTTATGTTATGTTATGTATATTTGACTTTTATTCGAATTGTCTTTGCTAGCTCTATGAAACGTTTTCGCGAGTTATTTAACGCCTGCTCTGCTTATGAGACAACAAGCCATTACAGTCATCTTCATGTGTCTGTATATATCTGTCTGTCAGTTTGTCTTCCCGTCTCTCTGTTCGTACATGAATACTTATATAAATGCGATATTTACTGCCTGAAACGCGCAGACCACGTGCTCTATAGTTTAGCAATATGTCTCTTCTGGGTAAGATCCTCTGCTTATTCCAGTTTCTCCCTTTCGCTTCCCACCCCTTCCGCATCCCCTTCTCTCTGGCTACTCCATCTCCCTTTGTTATATTTATAAATCCCCTTTGCTCCATTTCTTCCTGTCACCTCCCTCTATCTTCCTTTCCTTCTCCACTTCAACCAACCCTCCCTCTTCATTGATCTCTCCAAATATTCCAATGCCTCTCCCTATCTCAAATGTCCTCCTGCTCCTCTCCCGGCCTCTTCCTCTCCACATTCATATAATGAGATCCATTTTCTTCCATCTTCCCACCCACCACTTCTCCGTTCTAAAGTGTCCCCTTCCATCACCAAATTCCCCGTTCCTTCTTCGCTCAAATCGGGTTCGATCAATTCCAGGGACGATTACTGCATCGGGGACCTTCAGCAAGTCTTTCTGTCACAATTGGTCAACGCCATCGATTGATGCTTGGTCATTAGATAGTGGCGCTTAATAAAAATCCCCCTCCATAATTCCCCGTGTTTCCCAGCTTTTTCTGCTTCTTCGTTTACATTTATGCTGATTCTGTGTTGCTTAAGGCTACCTTGGGGACATGCATATGAATAAGGAGAAGAGCAGTCTCTTAAGCTAACCCTGAGGCAGCCATGGGTATGAAGTGTTAACGACTTCAGTTTCTTTGCTTCGACATATGCGAGCGTGTAGCCAGTCCTCTCCCTCGTCGCCTCATCCTCCCAACGACAGTGTGCGGTCAGTGTACTCATTATAGCTGAGTTGGCTGGGGTGCAGGTGGAGCAGACATTTCAGCCAAATTTCTGCCCTGGCCGGGATTCGAACCCCGACCTTTCTCTGACAGTCCAGTAGGCTAACCACTACACTATCAAGCACTTCTTGGGGCGTTGAAAGCAACTGACAAAATGTGTCATCAAATTATGATATCTAAATCGGTTTCTAGGTTTACCTTACCTTACGTAACAATACTTTGGACCGATCCAACGAACGGATTATTATGCTCTGTAGATTGTGATCTGTTGCAAAGATACCGTCGTATACCTTCCAAGGTCTCTGACTACTGGATTACCTCTATATAGAGTTTTTTAACTAGTAAATAAATAACTGTATGTGTGTACGCATGCGTGCATGTACCTATTTTTCCTCATTTGATTCGTGTAGTTTAAGATTTTGGTTTTTTACTGTTTAACGACGCTATAATAACAAAGCTGCTTGGAATCGCTCTCCTCCTTTAGACAGGCTTGGGATTGGCAGAGTACGGGAAGTGCATGCGTAGTTCTTTCTATAGATTTTTTGTGGATTGCTAATTATGGATAAATCAGTATA